>RJWJ010001809.1:0-67266 GCA_004363605.1 Indri indri
GATTGTGGAGGCTGAGAAAGTCCACAGGAGACCAGCTGGAGAACCGGGTAAGCAGGTAGCTTGGCTCAGTACAAGTCAGAAGACCTGAGAACCAAGGAAGCCAATGGTATGAAACTCCCAGTAAGAGGGGAAAGGGAAAACTTCCCCTCCCTCTGCCGTCGGAAGGTTCACTGGAAAATCAACTCACAATAAAGTAGATTAATAAGAGAAAAGCCGTGCAAATTTGTTGTTTCCATGCACCCAGGGAGAATCACAGGGTGATTGCCCAATATCCCAGTGAGACTGAAATACTTATATATCTTCATTTCAGGAGGGGAGATGGGGAATATGGCAAATTCTGTTGTGGGGCAATAAAAGATTACTAGGGACATTGACCAGATTCTTGAGAGAATGAACGGATGGGAAAAAACAGATTGACTTATAAATTGTCTTTGGAAATTAAAGTAACCTGAAAGGTGGCATTATTTTGAAAATGAGTTGGGCCTGTTCTGGTTGCATTCTTGTTCTTTCCTGCAATAAATAATAAGATAACAGGGAGGGGCAGGAAAGATGATTGTTCTTCTCAATAAGTCCCTCTGGTCTTTGCGGAGATAGAGGGAAAACCCCTTCCAATGCCTGTTGACTCTTAGGGCCTTTAATTCAAAATATTCTTTATACCAAGAAGTCATATTTTGGGGTAAAATTTCCTGCACTCCTTCAAGGCCAAAGGCCTAAAAACCTGGAGGGTCACTGATATGAGTCTTGGAGTCCAAAGGCCAGAGAACCCACAGTTCTGATGTCCAAGGGCAGGGGGAGAAGGGTGTCCTAGCTTGGGAAGAAAGAGCATGAAATTTGCCCTTCCTCCAACTTTTTGTTCCATCCAGGCCCCCAGCCAACTGGATGGTGCCCACCCACATTGAAGACAGATGTTCCCCACTCAGTCCACCAACTCAAATCTCCTTTGGAATGACCCTCACGGACACACCCAGGGCAGCCCAGTCATCCTGATCAGATGCCAGACCGCCTGGGTCTCCCTTTCAGCAGAAGGACAGGCTCAGTGCTTACTGAAGTATTGAGAATAATTAACACTTAACCAGCTATGTGGGTATCTCTTAATCCAGTCGAGTTGATACCCCCAATCAACGATCACAGTGGGGTATTGATGATCTGACTGACCAGGCATAGCAAGATGCCAGGGTAGGGGCTGCCGCAGGAAGAAAATATGCATTTTTCTTTGAGAGGTTTGTGGGGAGGGGTGTTGAATTAACCTGTTACATTGTCACATGTTGAATTGTAGATGTCCTTTGTTGGATTCAGTCAGCAGGAACGAAAGATTGGGGGCTATGGAAAAACAGACGTGGGGGTGATTAAGAGAGAAAGGCGAGCACGTGAGAGAAGGCATTACGGAGAGATGTGTGAACTCGGATTAAAACATGACTAAGAATTTTCAGGGAATATCCTTTGTGTGTCAGGAGCAGGAAAGAGGTATTCCACGAGATGGCGCGGAGAGGTGGGAAAAGAATAATCAGCTGCCAACTGTAGGAGTTGAGAAAAGAAGGAAGATCCCCAGGGAGCACATAGAGAGTGTTAATGTCCCCTGGCGCTCCACATCCTCATCCTCTGTGCACCCTAATAAGGAGGAGGCTCGGTATAAAACACAGAAGGATCAACTTGAAAGGTCCGAAAACGCACAAAGTTCTCTTCTGCGTGTTGGATAAACAGGTCAAAGAAGAAACAATTACAGTACGATGTCAAAGAACTAGGATCGGGGGTGACAGGGGAAAGCCACGCACTAGACACCTCCTTAAGATTTTTGTCATCGGAGAAGCCATGAGGAGCAAGGACAGAAGTCAGATGGCAAGTGAGAAAAGCCATAGAGAGGTGGCGTTAAGGAACTTCAGTGTTGAGGGACTTCCCAGGTAGCTGGGAGAGGTACCCAACCTAGTCAGTGAAATCCCAAAAAGCAAAATAGAAATGAAATTAATTGGTGAGAGACTCCAGGCTGAAGAACGTAAAATGTGGAGAAGCAGATTCAAATCTGGCGGCTGTGGTATTTAAGGTCCTGACTTACACACGGCTGTTTTATATTCATACAATTCTCTGCATCACCAATACCCGCTTGAGTACCTAAGTGCTCAGTGACCCAGCCCCAAAAGGTCCGCGATCGCCTCTCTGCTAACCTCCACAATGAAACCGTGTCAAAGACAAACACACCTCAGTGTGCTTGAATAGAAAGTAATGAGGGATGTGGAATGTTGCTGCCTGGCGGTTGATTTTTAAGAATAGGTTTAAAGATAAATGCCGAGAGTTTTCAGAGAATGTATTGAGAGTGGTAATAGAAAGTCCCATTATCTTTAATGAGAATTTCATGGCTAATCCCCTGTGCAGTGCTGAAAATGTGCCCCTTCGACTCGATTGCTTTTTTGCCTTAAGATAGATGGAGTGAGGGGAATATTCAATTTAGCTCTGCTGCCGCCGCCAGGATCAGATCTCGCCCCAGCTGTTGCCCGTCTCTTCTGCAGTCTGTTCCTCTCTGCCTGCCTTCCCTTTCCCGTTTTTCACATACTGACAACCCCTTGTCTTTCAGCTCTCACACGGTGGGACAAGACCCCAGCGCGGTCACGGGAAGATTTCATCAGGACTCTCTAACGATAATCAAATAATTAATGTTGAAAGCATCAATAGATATCCAGAAGTTATTTCTATAAATTATGCTGAGAACTTGCCTGTGTGATTACTGGCTTTTGAGCTGCAGCTATTGTTATGCTGTCATTCAAATTTTCCTAAAGGGAAAGTGTCGATATCTAATAATTTATTTTATATGTATATGTGTGTGAGAAAGAAAGAGTGTGTGTGTAGGATAAGAGAATTCATTGTTGAAACAACTAGTCTGTTTGCCCTTTTTTTCACGTGGAAGTATTTATGTGTTTTGTTAAACAGAAGCGCTTCTCTTTTACAGGGAAACAAGAACATAAATGTTGGGTTTTTCAAATCCCTGCTGACCTGTGGCAGTTTTCTCAAGCTTTTCACTTGTCACCAAAGCATTGCCAAGGGTGGATAAAATGAGAAAGATCAATAGGTCAGCAGTGGCCTTTCTTTGTTGATTTTGTGCAGACTCTGCCTGTGTAGAACCATAGCAGCCATGTGGGGATTGATCAGTATTTAACATACTGCATTAGCCCTCAGGTGTGCAGTTCTTCCTCCCCGTAAGGTAATGAAAGGGAGCAGAGAAAATATAGCTGTGCAACGTTAATTAGTTTCTTCAATCAGGTACTTCGTCCTGGGTGTCAATAGACTTTTCACAATGGTGCTCTGTGCTTAGTAGTTAAAAGTAATTAGAAGGCAGAATAAATGTGATCATTACAGGAATGAGCACACTTAACACAGAACAGTGCATTTTATGTAGAAAAATGCAAATCTGTAGTCAAGAGGGAACACATTCTCCCTTCAGTTTATTTTTACTACTTGATCGCTTTACAATCGATATACTTCCTTGGCATGCTTCAAATCCAGTTTCTTTTTAATCAGGAACTTATTTTAGTATGGTGGAGTCTATATTCACAGTGAAGGAATTTGGGCCGCCTGAATTCTTCTCTACCAAAAAAATGCATTCAAAATATAAATGCTGGGACCAAGATTGTGATTGTTGAATTATGGATACAGGGAGCTAGAATTCTCTAAACGTATTAACCTGTGTGATACGAATTTGGTATCATGGAAAGAGCCCTAGATTTTGAATCAGAAAATAGATTTTGAATTCTGTTACTTACATGTTGTGCAATGGAACAAGTGATTAGATCACCTGGTCTCTGGTCTCTTAGACTTATCAGTGAAATGGGAATAATAATTTATTTCTCATGAAGATGGCGAGAGTATTAAATGAGCACTGTATGTGAAAGCGTCCAGGACAGGACCTAGCATTATTGAACGCCCAGATTGTTCGGTCTAAATCTGTGTTTCTGACAGTGGATCCGTCTTCTCATTGCAGTTAGAAATATGAAACAAACCTCTGTTTAAAATGACTAGATCACACCTACTAAAATAGGGGAAACCTTGTAAGCTACTATTAAAAATCACAGTAATGGGTCACTTTCACAGGATGAAAGGGAGGAGTAGGACAAATACAGGAGTTAACCCTTCTGATCTGCAAGAAATACAGCACACAAAACGTTGGGCCCTATCAGAGCTTGTTTTTAGAATCCTCCTTTGATAACTTGTAGAAAGTCATTCAGGAGCGGAACAGCTACCCTTGAATTCAAGCATAGGAAGTTAGTTTTCTTCCTAGTGTCAAAAACCACGAGTGTATGTTAGAATAAGGACAAGTATGTAGGACTTAAAATGAATCAGGTGCTAGCATTTGTTTATTCATTCATTTGTTGAAGGGAAAAAAAAAAAGCTATGAAGCACTGCTCTGTGCCAAGCACTGTGCTATCCCGACTAGGGAGAAACCAGGGTCCCTGCCCTCATTGCACTTGGAGTCTGTTGTCTTGACAAGGGAGCCCCCCTTGGCAAGCCAGGCAGCCATGATACGTAGCACTAGTTCTCTTTAATAATGAAAATAAGAGAAAGATAGTCAAAGAATTGGGTTTTTAAGTGAAGTGACTCAAGGAAGTGGATGCATATTTTTCAAACTATGTATGATAGAAAGACTAAATCGCTTGTCATTTTGACAATTCTATTAAGGTTTCAAAACTATTCTTCTGACTGGAAGAATACTAATATTCTGGAAAATGTTAGTAAATAATAAGTAGACAATTTTGATGCTACAATAATTAATAATTAATATAAGACTAATTAATATATTATAATATATATTTTATAAGTATTACCAGGATTTGTACAAAGTTGTTAACCAGCAGACATGGTAGGAGCGATGGTTAAATCCAGAGAAAGGGAAATACAAGGCATTGATTAGGAAAGAGGAGTCATGTCCTGTTTATAAGCCATAAGGGAATCTGTGATTGCCTTTTGCTAATATTTATTGTCCTCACAATGCATTTATCACTTCACTAAATATATTTAATGAGTGAACACTTCTTGAGCAAATAGGTGGAAAATGCGGGACATAAAGAAATAAATCTTGTCTTTTAGGAGTATACATATTTTACCATTGGCAGACATGAGGAATTTATGTAATTTTTTTCAGTAAGTATGTATTGAATGCTTATTGAGTCCTGGGAAGTATTTCTGGGTCTAGAAAGGCTATAATTGATAGAGACACCAGTCCAGCCTATTGGTGATGGTGGTGCTAATAATATTAATAAAAATTGCTAACATATGTTGAGAATATACTACATGCTATAGGCTATACTAAGTACTAGACATGAATTATTTCATGTAATCTTGAAAACAATCTGGGTTGTACACTGTTATTAAACTCCATTTACAGAGGAGGAAACAGTTTAAGAAGCTTAAGTAACTTGCCCAATGTCACATAGTTATTAGAAAAGCCAGGTTCCCAATCAGGAAGTTACCTCCAGTGCCCATGTACTTAATCCTTCCAGGTAAGTATAGTATGGTAGGACAGGAGGTATGGCGTGTGACATAAACCAGGGTGTATGAGATCATATAAGCGGGAGCAGCGCATGAGAACTATGACTGTTGGGATTGCAGAAAACTGTGAACTTCTATTGAAGCATGGAGTTCAAGTAAGGAAAACCAGGCTCCATGTTGTGAAGACCTTGTATTTCCTGTTGAGAAATGGGAAGCCACTCAAATGTTTGCATTTTCATCTTCATTTTAAAAGATCACCTTCACTGTGGAGGAAGACTGATGGGAAGAGGCCAGCAGGAAAGGTCAGAGTGAGGTTGCACCAATCTAGGCAAGAGATGATATTAGCAACGCAGCTAAAGAGGAGAGATTTGAGAGATAGTATGAAATATGAAATTAATAAGCATGAAATGTATGTCAGTAGCTACACTTACACACTGAACTGCACACATACATTAATCTCTTGTAATGGATGAGTTTAATGTGATAACTTGCAGGTTTACAAAATATCTTCACTCCGGAGGTGAAATACAGTGAGGAATCAAGTTCCAAATTATTGCACCCACTTCCTTCTCTCGGGGTTGAAATAGTCACTGTTCCTCTCCAACCCCTGAATGCTGCCCAGGTAACTTCAGCTTAGCAAAGTATCACAGAGAACCACAGCTGAACGGATTCCTAATAACTTGTTTGCAATACTCACTGGAACAAAGATAATGACCTGGCTTTTGATTAAAGGAGGAAAAAAAAAGACTCTCATAGAATGGGGGGAATTATTTCATGTTCTAAGCTTTAAATCTGTAAGATTCTAAATGTAAATCTATGGCTCTATAAAGACACATTCATGTGAAGAATATTATCAAAATAATAGGTTTCTCAGGCTGCCCTCACACATAGACTCTGAGGGACGCCTTTCCCTAAGGGAATTTTCTCTTTCTTGTTTTCGTGACTAAAGGCAGCATCACAGTGATAAAGGATGGTGAAAATGAGGCAATGCACATGGAAGCCCAGAACTAAAAAACAAAATCAGACCGTGATCGTTGGTTAGATTTCGACATCGGGGCAAAACTCCCTCATTTCAAAATCGTTGGCAAATATTTATTTCCCTTTATATTTATCCAGTACAGAATCAAATTAACCTCCATATTAGTGCAAGTGAATCAAAATGAATTTCAGTGATTAGCCACTTTATATAGGTTGTTAAGGGGTTGTGTCTAGTGCTACCATCTGCACAGTTGGTCATAGTGTTGCTTGGCTGTTGGTTTCTTCAACTCAGAAAACGCTACACACGCCTTCAGTGTTGACCAAATATCATAATTTTCTAACAGGAAATTATTCTTCTTACTATAAACCTGCACTAGCACAAAAAAAAGATCCTATTTATCCCAATGATTCAATTATATTATTAATGTACAAAATAGTTAAAAATCAATGCTCCAGTAACTTTCAAAGTCTAAACATGTATCCCAAAATTAAGTGATTGCAGTGGATTTGGGGGGGATAGTTTTTAGTTGTAACTATGTAACATTATTTACAAAAAAAATGTTTAAAAAGTTAGTTGGGCATGGAGGTGCATGCCTATATTCCTAGCTATTATGGAGGCCGAGGCAGGAGGATAACATAAGCCCAGGAGTTCAAGGCTGCAGTGAGCTACGATTATGCCACTGCACTTCAGCCTCGGTGACAGAGAGAGACCTTGTCTCAAAAAATAAATAAACAAATAAAAATAAATAAAAATTAAAATGTAGGGAAATAAAAAGTATTCCATATTAAAGGTTGCATTTTCTATTCTTAATTTCATTTTCATTTTTTTCACTTCAACATCTGCATAATGTCAATTTATGACAAATTGTTGTGGCTACAAATTCAGAGATCTTCATTACTCTTTTCTTATGTATTTTGTATGTCTCAGGTTATAACTAGATTCTGAGTAACGCTCCCCTGCTAGTAATAAAAATATTTGGGATTGATCCCAAGAGGTAGCAATATAGTGATTAGCTACCAAGCAAAACATCATAGTTCCTGACAGTGAGCATGCTGAGAGTTAGCAAATAAATCCACTGTAGGAAAACAGAGTTCAGAGGCTGGTAGCAGTGGCTCACACCCACAATCCTAGAACTCTGGGAGGCCGAGGTGGGAGGATCGCTTGAGGTCAGGAGTTTGAGACCAGCGTGAGCAAGAGCGAGACCCCGTCTCTACCAAAAATAGAAAAATTATAGGGGTGTGGTGGTGCACACCTGTAGTCCCAGCTACTCGGGAGGCTGAGGCAGGAGGATCACTTGAGCCCAGGAGTTTGAGGTTGCTGTGAGCTAGGCTGACGCCAGGGCACTCACTCTAGCCCAGGCAACAAAATGAGACTCTGTCTCAAAAAAAAAAAAAAAAGAAAAGAAAAGAAAGAAAGAAAAAGAAAACAGAGCTCAGAACCATAATTCTCCCATTGTGATGGTTTCCCACGTCAGTTTCCTTGTCAGTTACTGGATCACCCTTGTGGCCCAAAAGGGGTGTTGCATCTCCCCACATGTTCAATTTAATGCATTTCAAGCCATGGGAGATTGGCTTCCTTGTTCAGTACAATTTGAATCAACATTAAATGAAGCAGTAGACCTCTGTAAGTTTTAAAATGTAAAAGTGATTTTAGAATAAAACTAATGTTTTTGTCTGTGATCATGGTAAATGACCAAATATATAGTAGTTCCTTAGGTATTGAGACTCCTTTACCTAATTTATTATAGAAATGTTATGAATCATCTAAAAGGAGAGGATTAACATGTAAAAAACCCACTTTAGGTAAGAATTGAAGTCTTTAAAAGTGAACTGAAAACAGTGTCATGGATATGAGTTAAAAATGGCTAAAATACAATACTGTGCATGTAAGCCAATTTAGGAAACTAAGCTTTGTCTCTCCATTGAGACTTGGTTGAGGAGGGAACAGGAAGTTTGGATCGTGATCCTTTAGTACCCCTGGCATCTAGAAATAGGATTGGCAAAGAGAAGACCATGTCACATGCTTTTTCTGACCCTTAGCTTGTCAATTTGACCTATAATATTGTCAATACCTGATGTCTGGAATCAGTTGGGACAAACACTAGAAATAAAAATCACAAAGAACTTTTTCAACAAGGGCCAAATTGTAGTCAAATGGACTCTACTTTAATTGAACCCCAATTTATAAAAGAGATGTCGGTGGAAATCTGTCACTAGCTTCATGTAATTATGGTAATCTTATAATTTCCCCCAAGGTTACTTTAATGAGCACCTCTTTAAAATGAAAAGGAATATGAAGTATAAACTCTTTCAATAGTTAAAATATGATGAGATTTGAGAAACTGGGGATCTACAAAAGCTCATGTTCCTCAGATTTTTCCAAACAATGTGTTGCCCACAACGAGGAGCCTCCTCTAAACAGACTTACGGTGTGAACTCGGTAACAAAGAGAGACAGAAATGGCATTACCGTGGGCGTGGCTGAGCAATCACACACATGGCTTCAGGTAATTCTTGGGGCACTTTATGAGGTCAGTACGGCTGCTTTTTTCATTTCACAGAGGAGGAGATAAAGGCTGAGAGAGTGGAAGTAGCTTGACCAGAGCCCCATGAGACTGTCCTCAAACCAACCTTAGCACCTAAGCTGCCATTCTATATTCGGTATGAGGTTTCAAGATATTTTGAAAGTAGTGAAAGAGAAGAAATGGACTCATGTTCCAGATTTGGGGAGAGGTTTGTGCAATGGTACCAAGATGCTGTCTGAAGCAGAAAGTTCTGGCTTGGGTAGAGTAAGGAAGGCACTGGGAGGTGAGGTGGGAAATGGATGAGTAGTTGATTGAAAATCTGAAGCATCAGGATAGTTTGCTTTTGCAAATGTTGCCATTGGAAAGCAACTGAAGATGCTTTGAATACAGTAATGATAAGCTGTTAGTAAAATACTTTGATAATTTGCTTAATAAATTGTTCTTTGGTATCATGTAATGTAAATATTGAAATTTTGTCATGTCAACCAAAAAAAAAACTATGAAACCCACTTACTCCTGGACTTTACCACCAAGGCTCTGCATGTTTGAGGCCAGGCTATTTTCACAACCTCATCTTCATCTCCTCTGTGTGCACCAGCATATTGGGCTCCACACTTGTTTGTGAGCAGAATAAACAAGCATCAGCCTCAGGGCCTTTGCACTTACTCTCCCCGAAATGTTCTTCCATGAAATAGCATCTCCCTCTGCCATTCCACCCTCTGTTAGTACCATTCCACTTTGTATTCTGCTGTAAAATTTATTTTTCTAGATAACTTATTCCCATCTGATATTATGTATTTGCTTCTTTATTTTCTCTTTCCTCTCACTAAAATTTGGTCATCAAAGGAGTTGGGACTTGGCTTTGTTCACTGTCGCATCCCCAACATACTGGAGTGAAGGAGATTTTAGAGTTAAGTGCCATCTTTAAGAAAAAAGAATAGAAAATTACAAAACAAAATAGGAATGGAAGTTAATATTTATTCAGAATGTAAGAAAAAACAAATTACAAAATTTAAAATGCTTATAAATATCACATACATCAGAAAATCTAGAAAAATAATATTTTATTAATTTATTGTCTGACCCACTTCTATACTTTTTTCTCCCACAAGTTTTGGTAATACTCTTTGATTGCCTTTTCAAATTATAACAACTTTGTAATAATATTTTCTATAGAGAGTATAGAAAAATTATTGTCTTTAGCATGGTTGATCAAATTTAAGTTATTGAGAGCTTAGAAAAGCCTTTTAACATCAAAATGTATTATTGCTAATGTCTTGTAAATTTTTAAATTGTTGTCAAATACCAAAAAACCTCTGTAAGTTTCTTTAGCATATGACCCACAATATTCGGAAGAATATTCCAAAGAGTAGCTTCCGGATCTATGCATGTCCAACCTTGTTTCTCCTCCACCACACATGCACTTTCAGTCCTGGGTTCCCAGGATATGGGCATATTATATCTTGATTCCTGGCCCTGCACCTCCTTTTCAACCTTGGGCAGCAGGAATACTCTGGAAGCCATCTAGAGGAGGACATTACAGTAACCTAACTGTGGAACTGTGGAAGTAACTGTGAACCCTATAAATAGGTCCCAGGAAACCCAGCCTGAATGCATCCCTAATTCAACTTTCTTTAGCTCAGGTTCAGAAATAGCCACAGCCATTTGAACACTACCCAACGTGACAGAAGGAAGCTCGGATGTAAAGAAGACAGCAGCCATAACCATTTGCAGTTCAGAGGTTTTGCTTTTGCAAATTTGTAAAAGCATGTGACTATGAGAACACACTGATAGGGCCACTCCCAGGACTTTGAAAGGGATCCATATGAGTAAGGGGTCCCCCAAAACCAGGCTTTTTTTAGTTTCAGGGTAAATCCACTCCTGGCAGCATGTTATGGTACTTGTAAAAGTAGACACTCAAAAAACATTTGGCAAGTGAATGAATGAATGAAAGAATGGAGAAGTTCTTTTTTGTGTTTCTTTCACAGCACTGCTAAATCAAAGTGTCTTTCAAATTAAATTGGACCCATTAACTATAGGCTACATTTATCATTTTAAAATCATGCTAAATATCTGAGTCATTTGGGGATCTGTTCTCAACATGAAATATGTCAAGAAGATGTATTAACTATAAACACAGATTTAGTGGCCTTTTCCTTTTTCTTTCTTTGGGGAAATTAACATTTTCTGTATAATTTTGCCACCCCGTCAAGTGTGCTTTCTCAAAAGTATACCCTGCACAGAGCCATTATTTGGAATGTCTTTCTACTAAAGTTATGGAAACACTTTCTTCAGTGGATTTTTTTTTTTTTTTTGCTCTCTCTCTTGAAGGACAAACACTACTTGGTGGCATTTATTTTATTCTTTTTGTGGCTCTGAGGGAGAGAGTTGTGTGGATTTTTTTTAATGATGGTGCAGCTAGAAGGAGCTGAAAAATTGAAGGCTTGTATTTTCCAGATGGGGTAAAAACATAGATTTATTTAGATTTTAATTTAACCATCTAATGTGAAAACAGACATCATGCTAGAAAGGAGATTGGGATGTCAGGCCAGAACCCTCATATTGAATGAGGGTTCCTGGCCTTTAATAGGTTCCTTTTATTCTCTTGCCCAGGGTTGGCATATCAGGCTCTCTGGAAATGAGAAAGTGCCTGTAAAATCAAATGAACTCTTGGAAGACCTGACTCCGAGTATACATTTATGCACCATTGAAAAACCATGTGCCACTTTCTAGACCTGGAGTCTTTCAGAGCGTGCCAGCGTCAAAACACTTCTCGCAAATGCTGGATTTTTCCACTTGACATCCAGATTGAGATAGTTGAGAGAAGATGAAAAGCTACGAAGCAAATAATGGTATATTGACAGAAACACTGTGGCCGTACTGCCAGGCTTTCTTTCCCATGCTTAATTCAGGATAATGGAATTCTGTGATGCTGTGAGTGGAAATATAAGGCCTCAGTTGGATTTATCAACCATGAATCAAACACAGGCACTATTTCCCACATTTGCATGGTTGTCTCTTTTTAAATTTTTCACTTTGCAAAAATTCAAAGTAACCGTGGGACCTAGTTGGAACATACACAGTGGTTAATATGAAAAGACAAATACAGGTGCAACCATCTTTTTTTTTCTGCCCCTGGTGTGCTGGGGAAAGAATATATGCATACGCATTTGAAGGCAGATTTTTCTGTTAGGTGATGCATGAATGGTTCCAAAGAGGTGACATTTTTAGGTACCCTATAAAGATAGTGTGTTACTGGGCACATTAATTTCCTGATCACAGTAAAATCTCTGGCAGATAATTTGCTATACTACTATTTACTACAACTTGAGATAGGGAGAAAAATCAGTTTAAAATGATTAAGAAAATGAATAAAAATTATAGGCTGCCTGTTCAAAAACCCTTCACAGTGTGTAAGTGTTGGTTGTAAGTAGGGTAAGCAAGATGCAAGGCAAGACATGGTTTATCAGGAAAGCACAGACATATTTCAGCATGATTAGAAAAAGATAAAGATTTTTTTTTCCTTAGCTTCATTTGGCTGGTGTAATGAGTATTATTGATTAAAATGTTAGGATCAATAAATATTTAAAATTGGAGTAGAGGAGACCTTAAGGAGGAGAAAGAGGTTATGGTCTGTTGAATAAGCTGGCAATTAAATGCTTTATAGAAAATTGATTTTTTTTTTTAAACATGAACTGTCAATTATACTGCTTGGCCTCCATTGGCATAGACTGTTCTGCAGTCCGCATAAAACAATACACATTGTTATCAGACTCACCCACTCAATATTTGCGAATATCACGTACGTACGACTAGAAGCTAATTATAAAACTTTAGCCCATCTGAACACGTGTTAATGCTTTTATTAATGAAAGAATTCTCTGTAATGATAATGAGGAAGCTGCTTTTCAAGTCATTTAACAGCCAGTGGAATTTGGCATGTTTCTCTTCAGAATACAATTATGTATAGTGATACAGATGCACTTTGCCAGGTTTTTTCTAATATTACAACAGTAATGGTTTGAATCCCTTTCTCCTCTTCTTAATTCACCAGTATCAAAACCTAGGAAATGTATTAGTCTTCTGTGTTGCAGCCTCATAACCAAGGATGATGAGCTAGATGTTCCTCACAGAGAAGCAACTGCATTGTAGAAGTTACTGTCATCTGCAGGGAAAAAGACTAGATATATCTAGAAAAATACATGGGTAAAACACCAAACTGCAGTGAGATAAATGCAAAAGATTAATCAAAATATAAGTAAGTTAAAAAAAAAATAAGACAAACCCCACTAATATAAATTTTAGGAAAAATATCTGAAATTAGTGAACATGTTTATGAAATACATGCAAAAGTTATCCCTAAGAAAATAATTTAGAGACCAGTGCCTTAAAAATTAACAAATAAACATAGGCTTTAAGGGCTGCTATAGAGATAAATGTGGAAAAACATAAAAGAAATTCCTTAAAAAGAAGGAAAGGACAATCACCAAGGCTCACCAATCACTAAATTCTGTTAGAACACTTCTCAGGGATACCCTGGGCACCGCATTCCTGTATAACTAGTTACAAGTTCCCTTTGGAACTTTTACAAACAGTCTCTTAGACTGGGTCCCAGAAACACTTTTTTTTTTTTTTTAAGAGAGAGGGTCTCACTCTGTTGCCCAGTCTGGAGTATAGTAGTGAGATCATAGCTCACTGCAGCCTTGAACTCCTGGCCTCAAGCCATCATCCCACCTCGGCCTCCCAAAGTGCTGGGATTACAGGCACCATGCCCAACTAAGAAACACATTTTTTAAAATCAGTTTTGACCATAGTGAATAGTAATGTCAGTTTGTTTTTCTAAGATATCTGTGCATCAATTAGTATAAACCTATTAATTCTCAATATGTAGAAATGAATGATAAATATTACGAAGTCATTTCTTCTAAATTCCACGAAATATCAATAAAGAATAATGTTTAATAATAAAATTGATTAAAGCTTTTATTTAATCTTCTGTGGATAAGGGCTCTCATAAACATATTTCATTATGGGTTTGTTTTAAATTTAAATACTTAATCCGTGACCCCAGTAATGTACCTGTATGAGCTACATAAACAGGTGTTCTATGTAGAAGAATCAGTGGTTCATTATCCATTCACTTTGATTTTGGCTAATACTTTCTGATTTTGAAATTTTTAACCCAAACTGTCTCAAAGAGTGTATCAGGAACGAGTGGGGTCTGACCTGCCCCTGCCTTGGCTCACAGGTGCACCCTGAGTGTGACGCTGGAGCAAGCCATCATTCTGGCCAGAAGCCATGGACTGCCTCCCCGCTACATTATGCAGGCTACAGATGTGATGCGCAAGCAGGTAAGTCTCACCCATATTTTAAGGGAGATGTTTTGTAGGACTTGGATTTGAAGGTTCCTTTATTCATGTACCAGGTATCTGACAGGTGCCTGGATGTGACAGTCATTTTACCAGGCTCAGAGGGTAAGTCGTGAATGAGAAACACTCCCAGGGAGAAAACAATGTAGGAACCTATGTAAGGGTTCTCCACGAATCTTAGACAACCCTGAGAAAAGGGATATCTAAGCAGTAACTTAAAGGAGGAAAAATTGGCTGAGTACAATGGGATGGAAGTAGACTTAGGACTTATGTAAAGAACAAGGTAAGAGGACATATGGTATTTTTTGGAAATTATAGGGGATTTAGTAAGGCTGGGAGAGTAGGTTCGGGAAGAGACAGGGGCAAGGAAGAAGAGGAAAGAATTGGGTGCCCTGTTTGCTTCTGGTGGTCTCCAGGGGACTTTCATGCTATGCTAACTAAGTGTGTTCATTATTCCAAGGACAAAACACTTACTCAAGTTTTCCTTTAGAGGATGAATAGCAGTCTTTGGACTGTCTTTAGGCCACTGGAGTACTTATAGGTGAGAATATACTCTTTTATAAATAGAATGAACTTTCTATGTAGTAACCTAGTAGTATTTTAAGTGTGGTAGTTTAGTTTTCAATCCTTAAAATTCTATTTAAAAACAACAACAAAAATGCACTAACCTCTAATTTACTGATTAGGAAAATGTGCTTACTATAGTAGAAAAGATATTTACTGTAGAAAGACAAAAGAAATAGAAAGACATCAATTCTATGGTATTTTACCACCTTTTCTTTGGGATACCACAAAAAATTGATTTAATAAATCTCTCTACTTGCTGACTTGGTTTGAGTTGCCCAGTGATAGTGAGTGATTTAATTTTTAATATATGGTTTTGTAATTATGATTGTTTTGTTTATTAAAAAACCTAATGCCTAAGTCTCAGGCAAACATATAAATCCCTCTGGGCTTGCTCCCAAGATTATACTATAGAATGTCAATGAAGCCAACGAAAAGATCAACTGAAGAGGCCAACACCAAGTTGGCATCTGCAACGCAAAGATCAGCAAGTGCATATACATTGGCGCTTCTGGTTAGGATGCAGAAGGTAAAGATTGAAAACCAAGATCACAGAAGGTCCAAGAGGGATTTGCTAAATAAAGGTTAGATCTACCAGAAGCATGTGACGTACTCTGGTCCAGCAGGAGAAGGACAAACACAGACGCGAGTTGCCAGCAGGTTTAGGAGGGATTTTTTTGGGTGGATATACAAATTCTGCTTTACAGAATACGTCAAAGTAAACTTATGATTATCCGTATCAGAGTTGGCATTTGAATTGCTAAAACACACAGAAAGAGATTAACTGCCTTCTTTTTTACCATGTTGCTGTTAGAGTAAGTTTGCAGGAAGACTTGGAAGAGCCATTTCTAAATTAGAACTTATGGAAAGAAGAGACTGGAATTAACCCTTTTTTTTCTTTTTTTTTTTTTTTTTACAATATTCCACCAAAGGGGTAATTATGAGTTGGCTACATATTCATTCCTACTGTGTGGACTTGAATAATCATAATCATATCTAACACCTTTAAACTTCTTAAAACTGAAAATGGAGATAGAGAAAATATAGATTAAAAAAGTAAAATTGATATTACATAGGCCCTAATGACTCATTTGCCTGGTGTAAAATTCTTTAAAATATCACGTATTTATGTAGTACTAATATATGCTATATATTATGTAAAATGTAATGTAATAAAAAAGACTTAAAAGTCATGCAGTTCCTTATAAAGTTCTTATTGATTTCTAAACTGCACTTTTTTCAGTATTTATCACTCCTTCTTCCTCCTATTCTTTAAAAATAAATGCATTTAGAATAGGTGGCTTTTTTCTTTTGTTGCTTGTTCCTCTGCCCCAAATTGTGATGTCCCGAATGGCTGTGAGAGGTAAAGAAGTGATTTGTAACTTCTCTGTGAAAGATCATAGAGCCTGGGGCCCTCTTTCAGAGACACTGGGCTGACGGGTACATGGCAGAGACTTCTGGGATGTTCTTTCTGTTACAGATCCTCCTTCCAGTGTTCAGCGTAGCAGCAGTGGGGTTAGTGGCTGGGATCCAATCCCCATGCCCACTCTGCCCCACTTGTGATCAGTTGCAATGCAAGTCTGAATCAAATATCTCACTTGGATTTTCTGTGCCTTTTGCCTTTCAACCTCAGGGAAAATTACCCATTTAAACTTAGCTTTTCAGAGACTGAATGGGTAGATATTTGTCATCATTAGTCTATGTTGAAGTATTTGAATTATTACATTATTGAATTTGAATTATATATTGAAGTATGTTAACATATTTATTAATACTATATATTGAAGTTTAGCAATATATAATGAATAATATAATGAAGAAACCAAGATTTTTAGTTTCTTTTTAGGAACAAGAAGCTTTTTGGCATGATTTATTGTTCTTATTTATAACTGCAGTATTGTTTTCACATATAGATTTTGTGTATGTACTTCTCATAGAATTGTTTTAACTCACTGCTTGAGTTTGTAGGAAAAGGATAGAAGAGAAGGGTACTATATCGCTTGTAGTTATTTGGTAATTATTACAATAACCATAGGCAACACTTCACATAACACCTGCTCTAATTCATAAAAAGCTGGAAGTAGAAACTGTCATTTACATTATAAACTTAAAGTTTTCTGTGCTATAAGTTATATATTCCATGTGTTCTTTGGAGGAAGCCTATACAAAAATTTCTTCTTGACCTTTTTAATAAAGACTGGGATTCCAAAGTATGTGGCTCTTTACCTACAGTACTAAAACATCATTCAGGGTACTAAGAATAAAGACATGGGGGTGATGTGGTCCTTGCCTAGTCTCATGGTGGACACATGTAGGCAAGTCACCATGATATGGGCAGTACTCTAAGGGGTGTGCAACCTGAGTATGTCAAAACTCATATCAGGGTACAAATGAGTAGACTGAGCCCCTCCATGGCTGGGACACTGAGTCTTATTCATTTTGGTATCACAGTTTCCCAGAATAGAACCTAGTACAACATAAATGCTCAATGATGTTTGCTCAGTAAATTCGTTCTAACTAGAATAACTGGGAAAAGGCTTCATGCAGCAGGTGAACATATGAAAGTGGCTGAGATACAGACTCTCGAGCCAAGCAGCCTCAGTGTGAATCCCAGCTCCAGGTGTTTGCCATCTGAGCGATCAGGGGCAAGATTCTTGGCCTCTCTGTTACTAAGTTTCCTTATTATTAAAACAGGGATAATAATAGTACTTGCCTCATAGAGTTGTTAAGAGAATTAAATACATCAATATACTTAGTGCACTTAAAGCAGTACCTGGAATAGTGAATGACCAATCAGTTATTAGCTTCCTGAGATGATATTTGGAGGATATTCCTAAGACGATATTAAGGTGATATTTGGAGGATAAATATGATGCAGACAGGGGGAAGAGGGTGTTTAGGTAGAGGGAGCCACATGTGCAAGAGTGTAAAAATGCAAGTAGCTGGCATATTGGCTAGATGAAGGATTATACAGTTGACTTCAAAGTGGAATATGCCAATTGATGTGTTCAACATAGCAAGCATCAGTTTTAATTGAAACCCTTTAAGAAACCAAAACTCTTTCTTAATAGAATTACTTAATGGAATATTATGAAACTATAGACAAAAAGAATTGTACGCAAATACTGTACTCCAGTTAGTAAATCTATTTTTCACAAAGATATGATTTAGAAATCCTAAAACTAACTTATGTGTATATCAGAATTGAGCAAATAAGTAAAGATATTGTAAACAATGAGAAGCAGATTCCTCACTGTCTGAGAAAAAAGTTATAAATTAGGAAAGGGAGAAAGCTAAAATCTAGAATAAACCCTGTGCTACTGGATTGGAATAGGAGGGGTCAGTGTGAACTGATGAATGCAGACACATATACACAGAGATGGATGGGTGCACAAATGAATATAGACATGTGACTGTGTTCGTATTAGTAAACTAGCCCCATCTACTGGAAAGGCCTAGAAGAATTTATTCCCCACTGGTAATGAGCACACCCAGTGTCCAAATCTTGGCTTCTAAATACCATTCTCCACTGAAAAGACCCAGGACCCCTTGGAGAAGTGGTGAATTAACAGCTGAGACAGGGAAGATGAGCTCGGAACATCTTGAAGTGCCAGAAAGTAAAGAAGTACTAAAAAATGGTGAGGCCATGTTAAAAAGGCACAAAACCAACAAGAGCTCCCAGTGACCAAAACTGGAATAAATTAAGCAAAACAATAATAATCATAATGGATTATATCTCATAGAATAAAATAAATATCTATGAACCTATATTGATTTAAATATATAATTGAATAAATAATAATTTGGGGAGAAGGGATAATTCTTCTTTACAGAAGAAATCCAGTTCATAAACACTACAGTATTATTTTTGCAGACAAGATATACCAATGGAGGCTAACATCAGTACGCAAAAGTTTGAAGAGAAACAGGATATTTGTATAGTCTCACAGTATATTCCCAAGCATATTTATATACTACAAAAAAAAAGGTGATAAATTTACAGTGGAAAAAATCTGGTAGACACCACTTTAACCAAGTGATCAAAGCTAACGTCACTAGTGATAAGACATATTGACATCATATATCCCTGATAATGATGCCCTGAGAAAGGAAGAACATCCCTTCTCTGATTTTCTTGCCGAAAAGGCACTTCCTCCATCTAACATGAGGAAACATCAGACCAACCCAAATTGAGACATTCTGCAGAATAATGGCCAGTACTTATCGAAAGTGTCAAGGTCATAGAGGGCAAGGAGGGGCTGAAGAACTGTTGCAGATTGGAGGAGACTAAGGAGACATGACAACAAAATGCAATATGGGACCCTGGAGTGGATCTTGGAACAGGAAAGGGACATTAGTCCTTAGGGACTCTGTGTAGATGACAGGCCCCTTGTTAAAAGCTAAGGGTGACATTTGAATAAGACGTCTAGTTTAGTTAATAGTGTTGCACTGATGTGAATTCCTGGTGTTGATAATCATACTGTGGTTTAGTGAAGGGTTAACATTAGGGGAAGCCAGGTGGGGAATGTGAAGTCTCTGTTCTGTTTTTACAACTTTTCTCTATGTCTAAAATCACTTCAAAATAAAGTTATTTTTTAAGGACTGGTCAAGTACGGTAGTGAGAAGGGAGAAGTGGAACAAGGAGTTGGATCTATAACTGACCGTGGTCAAACAATTGAGAGGACTCACTACCTCCAGACCAGCCCAAATAAAATGCCTTTATAACTCCTTAACATTTTGAGAGAATATATTTTATGTTGTTTTTTCCTTATTTTCTCCTTTTCTCGCTTCCTTTTTCCTTTTTTATTATTTATTTATTTATTTTATTTTATTTTATTTTTTCCCTCCTCCACTCTAAAGGACTCTTCCTTTTCCTTAGTTCGGAATTTACTAGCTGGAGAGAAAATATGAGAATTTTTTTAACAGCTCTGCCTTAACCTATTGCCAGCCAAACCCCTGGTTTTTGGTTCTGTGTAGTCAGCAGTTTTTTCCCTGAGGAACTAAACAGCTTCATTCATGAACTTGACAGAATGCAAAAAGACTGTTGTCCTTGCTAAAATAGACCATCTGTATTATAAACTCTGAGGCAAAATTCTTAGATTTCAGTGACTCACACGGACATGCCTTGCCCAGAAACTGCTTTAGAACTATTTACAAAAATATTTTCTTGCTACTACTAATTGCTAGCTATTCAGGTAAGGAACAAACAGGTGCATGAGTCTGACAGGGCTGTGATTTCCGTTCCAGGAAAGTGGCAACACAGGGGAGGTATTTTTAGCCTGCTTGTTTTCTATTTTCAACATCTCAGGTATTGATTGCTTCTAGGAATAAAGACATAGATGAGATGGTGAACAGGAAGCTGTTGTTTAAACTTCTGTTGAATGATTTAGATGGCTACGGAAATAAATATTAATCTTTTGAAACACCATAACAGCTCATTTTGATTCTTAAAAGTGTTAATTTTGAAAATGCTCAGATGGTAATTTCCATCTTCTGCATCCAGTCTCTTTTGATGTTAAATAACATTGGTGTGGCGGGGCGCGGTGGCTCACACCTGTAATCCTAGCACTCTGGGAGGCCAAGGCGGGTGGATCGCTCAAGGTCAGGAGTTTGAGACCAGCCTGAGCAAGATCAAAACCCAGTCTCTACTAAAAATAGAAAGAAATTATCTGGACAACTAAAAATATATAGAAAAAATTAGCCGGGCATGGTGGCGCATGCCCGTAGTCCCAGCTACTCAGGAGGCTGAGGTAGGAGGATCGCTTGAGCCCAGGAGTTTGAGGTTGCTGTGAGCTAGGCTGATGCCACGGCACTCACTCTAGCAGGGCAACAGAGCCAGACTCTGTCTCAAAAAAATAAAAAAAAAGATAAATAACATTGCTGGCACAACTGTGCCACATTCAGATGTTAATTATATGCTAAATCATTACTAATACGATGTAGAGGTAAGAGTGATTTTCCTGACTTTCAGGGAGCGAGAGTTCAGAACACAGCAAAGAACCTGGGAGTCAGAGACCGGACCCCACAGTCTGCCCCAAGGTAAGCGCATCCCCTGCTCTGCCCTTCCCCAGAGGACTTGCCGGCCTTTCCCAGGCAGTGTCCCTCACAGCTAATGCAGCTGCTCCGGGAGATGCCAAGTGTCCTCCTGATTGTTAGGGTGGAGATTGCCCTTGAATCACTCAATGGCTAAACGTGATTAGTCATAAATGCTCTCAGAAATAGATGGATGTTATACCATTTCCCGAGTTCCATCATGAATTCAAAAACAAAAGTCCACACAGGTGTAACCGAAATGTGTAATCCAGCTGTGCCAAACTACCCAAATGCCATTTCCATTTATACTTCTGTGATTGCACATGCTGTTCCCTCTGGCATGGTTGCCTTTCCCATCTGTGTCTGTGTGGAAGATTCCTACTTAACTGCAAAACCCAGTTCAGATGCCGTTTTCTCCTTGGAATCTTGCTTGAGTTTCTTCCTCTTCGTACTTCCTTACCATCTTGTATTTTGATATGTAGCTTTTATCATATTGTGTTACAGTATATTGTTACACGTTTCATTGCCCAACCTGAATATGAGTCCTCTGGAGCCAGAGAATATATTTTTTTTAATTTTATTCATTGCTCCTCATAGTGCCTGCATAGTAAACATCAAATATTTGAACTAATTTCAAGAATGTGTGAATGAGTAAATAAATGAATGAGATCTGTGTTTGTTATGTGAAATATTCACAGTTCACCTATTATAGGAAGGGCTCCAGTCTACCTTTAAAATAAATGAACATAGTTAACAACCATCAGGGAAATGTTTTCAGTTTGATTTCTCTGGTAATTAGAGGAGGCAATCATGTCTTGAAGTGGGGCAAAGCTAAGTAATTTCTTTTACATTTGATTGCTTTTATACATTTGCATTTTAACAAAAAGTAGGTGCCTCCAAACACCGTAACAGACAAACACTATCTGTTTCTGTTTACAAAGCAGTTACCAGAGTGAGAATGATGGCTGCGGTATTTATGAAGTTATATTTCATTCTGAAAAATTATGTGGGCAATGAAAGTGCTTTCAAAAGGGAAAACATATTTTCCCCCTGAAAATGGATGGAGCACTCATGTTCTAGTTGCATTTATTTTTGGTGCTGACTCCTAACTCTATTTAATCCTCAAGTTTTGCTAACGTTATCTTTCATAGTTGATTAGATTAGAATCTAAGACTTTCTATTGCTAAAAAATCATTTTACGTAAGCATTCTCTCTCCAGTACCTTGAGAGACCTGGTATATTTGGATAGCAGACCCACCAAAGTGTTAAAATTCCAATAAGAAAACAAGATAATGGCCCAGCAAGGTGTTCTTGGCTAGAGCTTATAAACGCTAATAAACAGTGGGGTTGGGACAAGACTTCAGCACCCCGATCAATAAACCCGTATGCGGGCTGAACACAAGAAGAGAAACTGATGAACTCGCTTTTTTTTTCTTTATTGGGTTATGTTGAAAACACTTGAAATGAAACACAATAAAATGAGCCAGCTATAAAGTTGACATTTTTTACAAGGGTGTAATAGCCCTGAGAGAAAAATCAAGAGTAATTTTTTAGGTTTATTTTATTTATTCCTTAACTCATTCTACACGTATTTACTGAGGACTAAAGAAATGCAAAGCACACTGCTATGCCCCGTGGAGAATATAAACCTGAGATAGAAATAGCTCTGGCCCTCAAGGAGCTTCCAGTTAAAGAGATGAGGTGAGGAAAACATAATTGCAAGAAAAGGTGGAATGTGAGAAGCACTCTGGGGGGTGCAGAGAGCACGCTGGCTGAGGAGCACAGAGGGGCTGAGATCCTTCCCACTGGGAACCCAACTCCTATCCCAAAGACAGTGAGTCAAAGAACACATTTGGCTCTGAAAGCTAGACCATCCATGGGCAAAGCTGGGGGTGATGTTTCTGGAAACATCTTCATGGAGGTAAAGTTTGCTGTCTCTGCTTGAGATAATATTTGGTTCAAATCCCCGACCCATCTCTGTTGTAGTTTTCCTTTCACTGTCCACTTTCTTTGTTTTTCAGAATTCACTCGACAAACATAGATTGAATATGTGTCTGTAGATGGCAGGCCCTTGTTAAAAGCTGGGGGCAAAGACATAGTCCCTGCAGCAGTCACTGAGTTGTAGTAGAGCAACAATTGAATAAAATGCAGATAGTATACAGTGTGTGATAAGAACCGTGATAGAAACAGGCATAGACAATCACGAGAACACAGAGAAGGGGCGCGTACAGCCCAAGGATGGGCAGAGAAGGCTGCGGCACACTCCTGACTCATGTGCGTGGTAATGGGTGTCCCACACGCAGATGCAATAGCACCAAGGCCCAGAGAACACAGGACATTCTGGGAACCATACCTAGAGCTCCATGACTGATGGCTGAATGTGGCTTAACAATGATACAAAGGGAAGCTGGAGATGCAGGCCAGGGCCAGGTCAGAAAAGATTTAGAATTTTTCTCTAGCAACATGAGGAGGGTCCATTTGAGGCCAGCCAAGACCAGAAACAGGAGCTTGCGAGGAGACTGTGGTAGCGCTGAGGACGGAGATGAGACGATGGATTGGACAGCTGTTTAGAAGACAGAATTAAGTCTTTGGACACTAATTGGTTGAAGGAGGTTAGGGAAAAGGGAGATTCTAGGGTGACCACCAGATCTTTGGCTTGGATGACAAGGGGCTAATGGTTCTTGCCACTGAGACACAGGATGCAGAGACGCAAGTGCATGCAGAGGGGAAAGGTGGGAGCTCAACTTGGTAATATTGCGACTGAGGACCCGTGGGACATGTGCACGGAGATGCCTCCGTGGGTAGGTGAATATACTGGTCTGAAGCTGAGCCAAGAAGGACCGGTGGAGCTGCAGTCCTAGGAAGTGTCCATATTTAAGAGGCAGGGGAAGACCTAGAATTTTCTTACTAAGGTGAGTGGGTCCGAGAGATGAGAGGAGGCCAGGCTCACCCCAGGGGAAGGTCACACTGAAGGGAAAGCAAAGGAACAGGGCTGCACAGTCGAAGAGCAGCCAGCAGGAGATGGCTGTTCTGGAGTTTCGAAAGGAGGACTTGGCCATCATCACACTACAGAAAGAGTAAATATAATAATGGGATCGGAAGGCTGGGGCGCAGGGTATTGGATTTTAGTAATTCTGAGCTAGATCGGTTCTGGGTAGTGACGGGGTCAAGCCTGCTCTTGGGAAGGCTGTTCCCTGACATCCTTGGCTCCAGCGCATTTTGCACACTCCCCTTCAGCAATTTATGTCTGAAAGATGTGTCAGGAACTGCTTTTGGCATTGGGATCTCAAGATGGATGAGAAACACTTCATGCACCCAAGGAGCTTGCAGCACAATGGAGTAGAAAGACAAATAAATTTGGGCGGGTGAATGTGTATTGTGATAAAATACATGTGAGGTCGGGGTGCAGAGGACGTCCTTTCCCCCTCTAACTTCCGCACATGGGCTGTGCAGAGCAGTAAGCCTGTCTTCTTTAAAAGCCAAATATTACATTCCAGATGTTGGATGACCAGTTGTGGCACACTGGCCTTATTTTCTATTATGTCACAAAATCTGGAACTATTGTGCTATGAAAGCTTGATTTCCTTTATTTGTTTAATTGGAAGGTAGTGTACCATACTGATTAAAAGTGAAAAAAAAATGGTTGAGGCCCAGCTCCTGCTAGCTATGGGACCTTACTTAGGTTATAGTTCCTCTCTCAGTTTTCTTATTTGTGAGATGAGAAGAATTGCCTTGGGACAGCATTATTGATACTTGAACCTTGAGAGGGGCATTTGCTTTGTGGTCATCTTTAACGCAGCTTTTATTTTTGCTATATAGAGAGACGAAGGGCATGATCTGTAGAATGAAGTTTGAAAGTTTCGCTCTTGGCAGATTTGGATATGGGCTGGAAATACCAGCTCCAAGATGACTACCTAAGCTCAAACAGGAATAGGAGAAAGTGAAGCCAAGAACAAGCCTTTCTTGTGCAGGGCCGCGGGTGTGCAGGAGTGGACTGAGAATATAGCAGCGCCCCAAAAGTCGGGCAGACCAAAGCCTCACACTTCCGAGCAATTTAGCTGCCAAAAACCAAATTCCTCAGTGCAGAATGAGTCCAGCTCTTACCTATTACATTTCACTTCCAAACTTCATCTGCTTGTTCTAAATTCTCAAAGCTCTGTAATTTCCATTACAAATGTGTCTGAACTCAAATAACCCTGAGTCACTTCCAAGAAGCCTCACAGAAGCTGCATCTGCCCAGCTCCACAGTACCCAGAGCTATTATTTCATTAGGTGGTCACAGGGAGTAGCCTCTTCTCCAGTCTGCAAGACAGACATTTCAAAGACTCATCTACCCAGTGCTATTATTATAGTTATATTACGTGGAAACGTGCACAGCAAGGTAATAGAATGCAATGGCTCAGCCCAGATCTCACAGGGCAAGCAGGACTATCTTCCTCTTTCTTCCTGTTTCTTCCACCATCTTCCTATTTCTGCTCTATGTAAGGCCACTGTGCCTTTTCACTCATTAGGCAGAAAAGTAAGAGGAAAGAAATTAAGGAGAAAAAGCAACTTCTGATCATTTTATTATCCCAGCCCCGGGAATGCAATTTGAAGCAACACCACATTTTTCAGCTGCAAAAGAACCTTTGAAGTACATCGGGTCAATTTAATGTATTCTTTTCTCCCGGAAGGATGAAATAGGCTTTTCTGAGTGAGATGTCTCTGTTTCAGTATTCGCCTCTTCCATGGAGATAACATAGAGAGCATAAACCACATTCCAGACTTGAAATGCATCTTGCAAACTTCCAACGGCAATAACTTCTATGGGTTTCCATACTAGGAAAGCTCATTTTGTTAACTGGAATTTATAACTCAATATTACATCTTGCTCATTCTTCTCCTTTGTTTCAGAATTAGCATGGGATTAAATGTCATAGGGAGAGGAAATTTCTAATTGGCTAAATTGGCCAACGATTCATTTAAGCTGAATTCAGTTTAATCTGTAGCAGGGACTGAATCACTGCTGCTAGCCCTGGGTTTGTAGTGCATTTAAAAAGGTGCAGAGTTGACATCTGCCCCTTATATTCTGAGGTCATTAATCTAAGCTCTGCAGTGGGACCAACATGGCCATGGGCACTGTTGAGAACAGGCTCAGTCCAGTCCAGCCCCTTTAGGTCAGCCAATCAATCTCCTTTCAGGATCCGCTGTAAGTAAAGCATATGGCCTTGAGGTCACTAGTTCTGTCTGGCAGCTGTTATGTTCTCTTTTACTTTCATTCTGGAGTTAGCATGTAACCACTCAGGAGAATGTGAAACACTAGAAACTGTATAACCCTAGTTAAGTCCCTTGAGCTTTGATTAATGCCGTATGGTCTCAAACAGCTAGCCCTAGGCTGCAAAGGGGGCACGTGCCCAAGCATCTCCATGGTTCAGGTGGACTCCTTGACCCACTGGGAGATCCACGGACAGGTGAATGGCGCTGAACAGTTAGTCCTTAGGAAACACCAGTTAATTGTGCCTTTGAGATTCAGGCCTCAGGAATCTGCCACATCAGCCTGTCTATTCACAGCCAACTGCCTGCACTGCGCTGACAGTACAAAGTGAAGTACCTTTCTACAACTAGTCAGAAAATCAGTAGACCTCTATGAGATAGGTGCTATCTTGCTACAAGATCATCACGATAGATACGATGGTAATATCACTTTTTGGAATTCGGGGAACAGCTTTTACTGTCAGCTCAGAGAACAGCCTGTGCTGGCTGCGCTGGAGCAGAGGCAGCAGGTTTAAAAAGTGCAGCGTTGCTTAATCAGTAGCCATTGAGAGATGTGCAAAGAGGCATTGGTGTTTTCTAAATCAGAGAATGGAACTTTTGGAGTTTGCTAATTCCTATGCTATTTTTAGTGAAATAGACAATGTGATCATGACTCACGGACCAAGAGATTATTGTCAATGTATTTGTTCTACCGATAAAGACATCTCAAGTAATGGTGAAACACCGGGCCACTGTCAGACTTTCCCATCCTTTTCTAGGCTGTACAAGCTGTGCGAGCCGCCTCCCCCAGCCGGAGAAGAATGAAAAGAATTCCCAAGGACCAGGCAGGCAGAAGCTTCTCGGTGCTGGACGAGACAAACTACATGCCGGTTAAACATTCCCCGCAGAAGATTAAGAAATTTATTTTTTTCTGTAAATCTTTCACCCTGGTGTAAATAGCTAGTGTTCAGCTTGTACTTGGATATTTATGCTGGAAATGGATAGGAGTTCATTCAGACAATTCAGCTTCACAAACTGATCTCTCTATGTATCAGTAGTAAATATTCATCTTTAGGGTAAAATCCATCCCTGGAACTTACAGAAAAAAATCAAAGATTAAAAAATTAACCATTGTGCCTCCTCTCTCGTTCATGAAAATTATTTCATTGTGTTTGTTTTCATCTTCCCCAAATGGGCACATGTAATGATGGAGAGTTCCACTCGAAGAAGTCTGCCACGGAAGAAACGTGGCCACACTTTGCAAAGCATCCTGAAAAGATGTTCAGGACAATAGGGTCTGGGTGGCATAGGTTTTCAATCGCCCACTTGCATCCGAGAAAGTCATTTATGTGTGACAGGTGGAAAAGCGTGCTTTACTCTTTCTCTTAAGGGCTTATTTCTCAGTAGAGAAGAGAGCTGATTGAGGTCTCTACAAAAGTTCCTTCCAGCCGCTTTCGGGTGTCCTTTATGCTCGTGGACAGTGCCAGCGAGCTGATGCTGTCCTTGGTCTCTGCAATGAGTGTGGCTTCCTTGGACCATGCCTGCTGGGTGCTGTGCCATTGGTGGCCCTAGGGACCAAGGAGAGGCAGAGAGGGGAACCAGGGTAAAGAGGAGAAAAATAAACCTATTTAAAAACTCAACTTTTAACTTAGATAACTAAAACTCTTAATTTTATGAAGGCTGTGATATGAGATGTCAGATTCTTAAAAGAATATGTTAGCATGAGAATTTTCTATCAAGGTGTATGTTTAACATATGAAAGTAAAGCTTTATTTGTACTTTAAAAGGACTACTAGGGACCTTAATAATTTTATGGAAGCACAGGTGTATTCTATCCTCATTCTAAAGTATACGTGATGTTTATCATTTCTGCATTGATACAATAATATTGTTTTTAGTATAGCGAATACAGTAATATTGATGTTAAATCCATAATTTTCAAAACAAACACTCTTATTATGATTGGGATAATTATATGGATTTAGACTAGTATGTAAAATGCTTTTCATAACTAAAGTGTATGTAAACCATTATTAAATCTTAATTTATGAAATTTGATAATAGCTTTCAAACTATCATTAAGAACTTCCATCATTAGCAGTTGTGTATTGAATAACAAAAATACTTTGTCACATAGGTATGTGACATTTGTATACTACCAGTTAAGGTAACAACAATTGTTGTTTGGCACAGAAGCACTTGAGGCTTTTGTAATAAGTCCATATGTATAATGAAAAATAAGGAAACCAACATTAGAGCTTTCAAAGAAAAAGTTGGGCATCCAAATTTAATAAAGATATGACCTTTACATAAATATCTTTATTAAGGATATCCTTAACTTTCAGGGTCTCAGCAAGTGATACTGATGGACTGTGTGATTTGTGATTTTCCTGTGCTGAAAATTTGATCACTTTCAATGTAGGGCTGATGAGTGAACACCAGTGATTAACTAGTACTTTTCCTGTCATCATTACTATTTTCTAACCACCATCCTGGGAGCAGGAATCCTCAGTAGAGGCATGAAGGGTTCACTGAAACAATTCAGTTGTACTTGGCCATATTTCACAGGGCAAACTATCAGCTATTGGTGGCATTTATAAACCGACACGTTCTTAAGGATCTACTCTCCATATAACAGAATGTGCTTAACATTATTTTTAGGGTTAAACATAAGTATATCATCTGTCAGAATGCTTGGTACTTACTAAATGCTCAAAAGTTAGTAACGCTTTATATTAACATCAATCAATGTAATTTCTGATTGTAGTAAAAATTGCAGCTAACACTTAGTGACTACTACGTGCCCAGTAATACCTCTAGTTGCTTTGTCTGGATTTTGTTGTTATTGTTTCACTTAATCCTCGTAACAGTGATGTGACCTGGAACTCTTTTTATCACCCCCATTTTAAAGTTGAGGAACCAAAGCAAAGAATGGCCCAGTGATTTGCACAAAGTCACATGATTGACAAGAACTAAAATTTGAAGCCAGGAAGTCTGCCTTCTTAATATATTATGCTGCTTTCCTTTATTAATATAGAACTGTTGTAATATTACCAATTAGCTATAAGTTGGAGTTCTGTGGCATGTGTTGCCATTAAATTATACATTTTATGCTGAAAACAAAAGTGAATGGAAATATGTAAAATGCTTTTAGTATATGAAAATCATGTGATTTCCTAGACATTTTACCATTCTGGATGCACATTTTGAGGTAACCCAACACTGTTGCAATTCTCGTAATTGAAGGTAACAGTTTTAGATAGTGTATCATATAAAACTGGATTATAATTCCAAAACAGTAGTAACAGTAAAAAAATATCTAGTGGATGGATGAATAACAACAATTCTTTCAATACTATAATGTACCTCCATGTGACATTGGACATTCCATTGGCCTTGAGTTTTTAGAATCTGTTTACCTAAATGGTACATGCTTCCCTATAACCAGTGCACCTTCAAATGTCTCTAAAGCCTCCTACCTGTTCTTCCAAGTTCTGACTTTGGACAACCGCCCCTCTTCACCTAAAAGGGAAGGTCATGCATAGGCATTTTGGATTTTAACATAGGACCTGACTCAGAAATAATTTTCGACTAGAAATTCATAGTCAATACATCCTAAGCATTCCATCTAGCCTTATAATTTTTCTAACATTAATTTCTAATATTACAAAATTTAAAATAATATGAAAAGTATGAAGAATTTGAGAAAAGACTGGGATTTTACATCTATTTCCATTACTATTTAAATAAAGAGAGAGAATTGAAAAGAGAGAGAAAGCATTTCTGGGCTGGGCACGGTGGCTCACACCTGTAATCCCAGTACTCTGGGAGGCCGAGGCAAGAGGATTGCTTGAGCTCAGGGGTTTGAGACCAGCCTGAGCAAGAACAAGACTCTGTCTCTACTAAAAATAAAAAAATTAGATGGGCATGGTGGCACGTGCCTGTAGTCTCAGCTACCTGGGAGGCTGAGGCAGGAGGATCGCCTGAGCCCAGGAGTTTGAGGTTGCAGTGAGCTATGATGACACCACTGCACTCTAGCCTGGGTGACAGAGCAAGACTCTGTCTCGCAAAAAAAAAAAAGAAGAAGAAGAAGAATTTCGGTACTGGTTTTACTTATATTGGATATGTAATGTTGAATTTGTAGTGCAAGCTTTATTTCATAAACCAATTTCCCAATCTGAAGTCTCATACTATTTTCTGTCTCTTCAAAGCACATTCTTTGGGTGGCTTAGATTGCCTATGCATTTCTTGGCCATTCTTCTTGCAGCAACAGTGTTCAACTTAAAATTAGGTTAATTTTTTATGATACTATAATATATATGACATGAAACGATGCTGATTCTGACTCTATTAATTTAAATTTTGAGATCACTAAATTCAGAATGAAATGAAGTTGGTCTTGACACTAACTGTGAAAGCCAGGAAAATGAAAGGGTAAACAAATCCTAAAGGGCATATTAATTAATTTAAGAAAACAGTTTTTGATCCTTCAGGCCTATACATTTTATAGACAAAATTAGTATTGATTGATTCAGAAGCATTCAGTTGAAAATAAATTGCTCTTAGATAGTTGAAACTAATACATTTGTATGTAAAATACTAAAATATTCTTTTATTAGTTCAAGTAGATCTTTTCCTATGTAGAATGATTTAATGCAAAGTAGTGGGCATATTTCTATTCACCTATATTTTTGAGAAGCCATAATATTGAAATTTTAAAAAGGATAGTCTTTAATTTTTACTTTACCTTTTACTTTAAAGGTCATTTTTAGACTTTCTGCACTAGTGGTATTGAAATTAACCTTTAGTGTTTAACTAAATTGCTTCTTAATATTTGGAAACTGTGTTTAATTTTTAAAGACTTACTGTTATGTGAACTATCTTACTAAAGTATAGTTTAGTAATGCTCTCATAGCCAGTAGTAATTTCACTAACATGCGTATGTATGAACCAATTTGCTGAATGAATTGTCAGTTGTCCTACTTAAGTACCGGGGCAAAAGCTTTTGAAATGATTTAAGATGCTCTGAATTTTGATTAAGAAAAATATTCTTTCCTCTATCAAGTGTTCGAAGTTTTCGTGATGAGATTCAGCAAAGCTTCACCCTGCATGAAGCAGAACAGGTGAGGAAAGTTACAAGAGGGGCCTGTGCTGAGAATGGTCCCAGGTTATTCCTTTCACAAATACCGGCCACTGTCTTCCTAGGTGCTGCAATCCATGATGGTTATTATGGTTAGTCTTTGGTTTCAGAAAAATGTCACTGCCTCAAAGCTTTGCCATTAACAATGATCTCAGCATTCATATCCCCAAGCATCCACTGGACTTGCATGGAAGACTGGGCAAGTAGGGTCTGTGCATCGTCTAGCAGTCGTGACCTAGACGCAAGGCCTGCTTCACTCAGGATAGCTTGCTTCTCTCACTGGGAAGAGAGATCGCAATCTACTAGGTCTACAAAATGAGATATATTTGTGTATGTATATGTCTATATGTATTATTTTATTTACTTTTTGTTTTTTGTGATAATACATCCTAAAAATTACTTAGATTCTTATGTCTTGTTTTGTACGAAGATGGAAAATGGAGTTGTTCAATGTCTTGAATGAATGTCTGTTCTGTAGACATTGGAGCTATCTAACTGTGTAGTGAGTGTACCTGGTAGAATGTCTTTTGATCACTGACACTAGTTTGCTATTCAATCTGAAATCAGTTGACCTGCGTTTGCCATTGAGATGTAGCTGATTAAGAACAAATTGCTGAAGTTTAAAATTATATTCCTACTAGAAATAGAAAGCATTGGAAAGTTCATTTTAGGAGCAAATAACAGAATAAATGTCATCCGCCCATGTATTCATTGAACAAACATTTTTGAGAATTCACTTCATACGAGGCACAGCTATTGGGTCTGGTGATGGATATGTTTGATTCAGAAACCTTCACAGTGTTTCTCTGTGTTATTGATCACCTATGTCTTTTACTTAAAATGACATTATTTGTAACACAAACCCATCCTAGTACGATGTATGTATATATGCTGTAGGTAGCCAAGAATACTAAGTTGGTAAAATGCTTTAGAAAGCAGACATTTGAATTTGAAAATCTAATGGCTCAAGCAAATTTATTAGAGTTTCAGATGAATATATATTTTTGTAACTGCCAAGTAAATGAGTGGAAGATAGCTTTTTGCTTAAAAATATTTTTATAAGTACTCATTTGCATAGTATTGATTATTTTAAATAGCAAACTATCAAATTGGCTCTATAAATAGTAATCATTTTGAATATATCTGTATTTAACATCATGTAACAGCCAAAATTTAATATTAAATTTTATCTGAATGTGTTATAATAGTAGTCATTTTTTTTCCTCTGTAAAATATCCATGTAACATAGTTTCAGTTACTCTGTATTTTGTGTATGGTTAAAATTATCTAAGTGCATTATGTATTTTATATCATTTGTTTTTGTCTGCATAAAAGATTGGAATAGTAGCAATGTATGATAAATGTCAATAATAATAAAGTGAAATATAATATGACCAGTTAAGCTTCTTTCCATTTAAATTTAACTAATTCTTTTATGTTGCTACCTGTTTGGAGGACAGAAATCATTAAATGTAGATTTTCACCCTTCGAGAGTTCACAAGTAAATAGAAGAAACTTGGGGCAAGGCACAGTGGCTCACACTTACAATCCCAGCACTTTGGGAGGCCAAGCTGGGAGGATCACTTGAGGCCAGGAGTTTGAGACCAGCCTGGGCTACATAGCGAGACCCTGTCTTTACCAAAAAAAAAAAAAATTTAAGAAAAGAAACTTGATATACATATGAAACAAATCTATAAATATAAGCTGGAGCAGCCATAATTGCTAGGAAGGAGTTAGAAAGAGAAGCTTAATATGGGCCACAGAATAGTAAAGTGTCAGCTTCAGGGGGGACAAAAAACTTATATTGTCCCCTGAACTAAGCAGCCAATCTATCAAGGTTTATTCAGTACTTTTTATGTACGAGCCACTATCCTCATTTATGAGAGTGTTACAAATGCACATAATTCCAAAACTCTGAGATTAAAGAATGTGGTACATTTAAGGTGATTAATGCAGTGCACAAATTCAAATGGTAAATACCAACATAAAGCAATGCACACGAATACAAAATGAGAAGTAAGACAGTGAGAAATGGGAGCTGTAGAAATCCAAAGGATTGAGATTCATTTCAACATCTCTTTATTGGACATCTACAAATTACTGAACTAAGCTGGAGGTTAAGTAATTAGGAACATATGTAGCCATTGCCCTTATGAAGTTTACAGTCTAGAGGGGGAAAACATTGATTAAAAAAATACAAAGATGATGAGAGAAGGCTGGGTCAGGAAAGGTAGTCAGCCTTCAGGATGAGTAAGATTACACAACAGAAGGGAAGATCAGCCTTGTTGACAAGAACGGCGTGAGTACTTGCCCGGAGATGGAAATGCACCAGATATTTTGGCGGGATGGTGAGTGGCCCAGTCTGGACAGAGAACAAAGATTTGTAGATGTGATTACAAAGGAATATGGGTAGCCTGTAATCCTAGCACTCTGGGAGGCTGAGGCGGGTGGATCGCTCAAGGTCAGGAGCTTGAGACCAGCCTGAGCAAGAGGGAGACCCCCGTCTCTACTAAAAATAGAAAGAAATTATTTGGACAACTAAAAATCTATATAGAAAAAATTAGCCGAGCATGGTGGCGCATGTCTGTAGTCCCAGCTACTCAGGAGGCTGAGGCAGGAGGATCGCTTGAGCCCAGGAGTTTGAGGTTGCTGTGAGCTAGGCTGACGCCACGACACTCACTCTAGCCCGGGCAAAAAGAGTGAGACTCTCTCTCAAAAAGGAAAAAAAAAAAAAAAAAAAGGAATATGGGTAGAAAATAAGGTTGGATCTGGACAGTGTGGGGCTCTCTCAATGTCGGGCTAGGAACTTTGGACATTGTGAGCATAAAAAACTGAGATAAATAGTTGATGACAATGATATAAAAAAATTATGAAGTCCAAATGAGGAGTTTGATGAATATTGTTGATTACGTGGGATACCTCAGGAAAGTCAAAATAAATAATAATTGGAAAGGGTGGAGCAAGGTGGCGGAATAGAAACCTCCAGCGATCCTTCCTGCGCACAAACACCGAATTCATGTATCCACTCAAGCAAGCACTTTCAAAAGAACCAAAAATCAAGTGAGCTATCATACTACCTGGTTTTAACATTATATTGAGGAAAGAAGCACTGAGAGGGCACAAAAGGCAATCTTGCACTGCCTACACCACCCCTCGCCATCCCCCGGCAGTGCCTCACCAGCTCCCCAGTGGACAGAGACTCTGTGTGCCCTGGGCAGGAAGAGTGAGGTGATTGTGGAGCTTTGCGTTGAAACTCAGGGCCACTCAGGCACAGGGGAACACAGCACAGGGCAGAATTCTGCCAGTGCCCACACGGAGGAAGCATTTTGACCAGCTCAGCCAGAGGGAAATCCTCAGCTCCAAAGCACAAGTTCCCCTCCCCCTGCCGCCCCGCCCCCACAGAAAAAGAGCAGCCTGGAGCCTGGACTCAACTCATAAGGCAGTCGGGCCACAAGGGCTGCAGTCCTTGGGCAATTCGTGTGGCTGTGCTGGCCCAGAGCCAGTGGACTTTGGGGGACACATGACCCAGTGGGACACCAGCAGCTGTGGCCAAGCCAGTGCCAGTGTCACCCCTCCCCCAACTATAGGCAGCATGACTCAGGGAGACCCTTCTTCCACTTGAGGAAAGGAAAGGGAAGAGCTCAGAGGACTTTGTTCTGCAACTTGGGTACAAGTTCAGCCACAGTAAAATGAAGTACCAAGCAGACTCCTGAGGCCCCTGAGTCCAGGCCTTAGTTCCTGGACTGCATTTCTGGACCCACCCTGGGCCGGAAGGAAACATGCTGCCCTGAAGGGAAGGACCCAGTCCTGGCAGGACTCACCACCTGCTGACTGCAGAGCCTTTGGGCTTTGAATAAACATCAGTTGGTAGCCAGGCAACAGTAACCACTGGCTTTGGGTGAGACTGGGCTGGCTTCAGGTGTGACCTGGTCCTGGTGGCCATGAGGAACTGCCCATGTCTCTCCTCCTCCAACTCCAGCAGCCCAGCACAGAGAGCGAGGGCAGAGAATAAGAGACTTTGCCTGGTAACCCAGGGAATTCTCTTGTATCTTACCCGAGCTCACCAAGGTGGTACCACCAGGTCGGCAAAAGTCACAGCGTTATTGGTCTTGGGACGCCTGCAGTGCTGATATGGCTGCAGTGACCACAGACTTAGACCACAACACTCAATTCCCTTTGAATATCTGGAAAGCCTTCCCAAGAAGGATGAGTTCAAATAAGCCCAGACTGTGAAGATTAAAATAAATACCTAATTCTTCAATGCCTAGGCATTGATTAACATCCACAAGTATCAAGAACATCCAGGAAGACATGACCTCACCACATGTACTAAGTAAGGTACCAGTGACAAATCCCAGAATGATGGATATAGGTGAGCTTTCAGAACCCCATCAGAAAAATTTAAAAAAGAGATTTAAATAATTTTCAAAAATCAAGCAGAAATTCAAGAGCTTTAGAATTCAATTGAAAAACTGAGAAAGGCATTGGAGTCTCTCAATAGCAGAATTGACCAAGCCGAAGACAGAATCAATGAGCCTGAAGACAAGCTATTTGAAAATACACAGTCAGAAGAGAAAAAGAAAAAAGAATAAATAAGAATGAAACACACCTATTATACAAGAACTAGAAAATAGCCTCAAAAGGGCAAATCTAAGAATTACTGGCCTTAAAGAGGATTTAGAGAGAGAGATTGGGATAGAAAGTTTGTTCAAAGAAATAACAAAAGAGAACTTTCCAAACCTAGAGAAAGACATTGATATTCAGGTTCAAGAAGGTCATAGAACACCAAGCAGGTTTAATCCAAACAGATTACCTCAAAGCATTTAATAATCAAGCTCCCAATGGTCATGGACAAATAAAAGGTCCTAAGTGAAGCAAGAAAAAATTTAAAAATAGCATATAAAGGAGCTCCACTCCATCTGGCAGCAGACTCCTCAGTGGAAACCTTACAGGTCAGGAGAGAGTGACATGACATATTCCAAGTGCTGAAGGAAAAAAACCTTAACCCTGGAATATTATATCCTGCAAAACTATCCCTCAAACATGAAGGAGAAATAACAACTTTCCCAGACAAACAAAAGCTGAGAGATTTCATCAACCCCAGACCTGTCCTATAAGAAATGCTAAAAGGAGTTCTTCAATCTGAAAGAAAAGCATGTTAATGAACAATAAGAAATCTTCTGAAAGTATGCAGCTCACTGGTAACAGTAAGGACACAAATGCAGAATACTCCATTGCTGTAATTGTGATGAATAAACCACTTATATTAATATCTTGAGTAGGAAGATTAAAAGACAAACCTATCAAAAATGATAACAAAAACTTTTTGAGAGATAGGTAGTATTAAAAGATATGGAAAAAACCCAAAAAGTTAAAAAATGGAGGGTGGAGTTAAATGATAGAATTTCTGTTAGATTTCTCTTTGCTTGGTTATTTGGTTTTTTGTCTGTTTGTAAGCAAAAATGTCATGTTTAAAATAATTGGTTATAAAATGTTTTTTTGTAAGCCTCACTGTAACCTCAGATCAAAAAAACCTACAACGGATACACAAAAAATGAAAAACTAGAAATTAAAACACACTACCAGAGAAAATCACTTTTGACAAAGGAAGACAGGAAGGGAGGGAAGGATGAAGGAAGGGCCACAAAACAACCAGAAATGGAATAACGACATGGCAGTAGTAAGTCTTTTAACAACATTCAATGTGAATGGACTAAACTTTCCAATCAAAAGCCATAGAGTGGCTGAATGGATAAAAATATCAAGAGCCAAATATGTGTTGTCTGCAAGAAACATACTTCACCTATAAAAACACACAGAGACTGAAAATGAAGGGATGGAAAAAGATATTCCATGTAAATGGAAACCAAGAAAAAAAGAAGTAGCTATACTTCTGCCAGATAAAATAGACACAAGGGAACTCTTCAGGTGGATGAAAAGGCTTAAAAACTAGCCGCTGATACAGGCTGCACAACTGTGTAAGTTCACCAAAAATCACTGAGTTGTGCAGTTATAACAGGTGAATTTTATGGCATGCAAATTATACCTCAATAAAGCTATCAAAAATTTTTGAAAATTTCAAAAAAAAATAATTGGAGTAAACAAAAATCAGTAATTGGATTTTACTTTTTGGAGATTGCTGGTGTACTCTGAGATTGCAAATTTTACACAGTAATAAAGGAAAATACAATCAACAGTGTAGGCTATTTGTTTCAGAACAGCAATCCAGACACATGTGTTCCAGAGATGCTATTAGGTCAGACAGACAGACAGACAGACAGACACACAATGCAAGTATTTTGCAGTAAAATTAAGTTTAAGAAACAGGATTAAACAGGTTTCTTCTTTCTTAAAGGACTTCTCCAATTGTATAATGTACTACCAACAATCATGACTTTGGAAGCTTGGAATACAAATATTCATCAAAGCACCATGTGGGAAAACTATTGTAGAAATTTTATAACATAAAGAAAAAAATGGTAAATACATTAATAAGAGATGTCAGACTCTTTACCTGATGGGGGTACCATTAAGGCTTAAAGGAAGAAATGACAAATATTTGCATAAATGAACATAAATTAGAATTAAAAACAGGCTGTGATATTGTAATTTTTATTCTCTCATCATTCATCTATGTTTAGGGTATTAGGGGCCAGGAAGAGCATCTTCCATAAAGAAATGCAAATGTCTCCTCTCCTTTCTAATTGTTGCAGCCGTGTAATATCACCAGTGAGAAGTTAGGGTAGAGGACAATTTATTACATCTATGCTTGGCTCCAGTTTGCCATGATTTCTGGACTAAGTTTGTAATGCTTGATGGCTGTGACCGCGGTGTCATGAGTTTGACAACCTGGAGGTAAAAGACTGATTTTCTCTTCACAAAAAGTATTAAAGAGACATATGCTTTGTGTGGGATATTCTAGCCTGAAATTGGTTGGCCATTTGAAGATGACCTGAACGCAGTGATATGAAGAGCTCATTGATTTCCCGAAGCCAGGTCTTGCTGGTATGAACCCCCAGGTCTGGGCAGGTATTTGTCTCACCTACGGTCATCATCAACATTCCTCGGGATCAAGAATTTTCCAGATCTAAATGTGGACTCCTTCCTTGTTAATTAAAGTGAATACATGAGAGGAAGTTTCAGTACAAGACCGTCTGGAAATTCAGCAAGTCATAGACTTCTTAGACTTTCTGCCCTAGACTCACTCTGTTGCTCTCATTTAGGAGAGGCCTGTGAACTCCTTGCCAGAAAAGTGATAAAATAAATTATTTCAGAGCTGTGTGCTCAGAGAAAAAGGCAGTGATCACCACATGATATAAGAGAGTGTTCTGTTTAGGGCACTTTAACTCAGAAGGATGGAGACAAGTGAGAATATAAATAATACTCGAAGACTGACTAAGGACATGCAGAAATTGACTGCCAGGAAATATTAGGTCTGCTAAAAACTGCTGCTGCCCTAACTGCCCACGTGTTGACTCACTGTTAAAAATGTTCGCCCCAGAGGTTAGCCGCTAAGACAGTACCCAACTTTAGCAACGAGGGATGTGGAAGCTGTAAGCAACTACTGAGAAAAGAAGAGGCTGCATGAACATATGAGAAGAGGCTTTTATACCCAGTCTTTGAAAAACTTACTTGAAGTATATGAAACATGGATTGGAAAGTTAGCTAAGATAAGCTTTTTCTTGACTTTTTTTATTGAGGTGAGCGTCACATAACATAAAATTAACCACTTTAAAGTATACAATTCAGAGGCATTTAGGACATTCACAGTGTTGTACAACCATCACCTTTATCAAGTTCCAAATCATTGTCATCACCCCCCAACAGGTTTTTTAAATTAGACATTTATTTTGAGATAATGGTAGATTCACATTTTTGACAAAGGTGCTCAGACAATTCAACGGAGGCAGAATAGGCTTTTCGGCAAATGGTACTGGGGCTGTTGGCTATCCATAGGCATAAAAATGATTCTCAAACTAAGCATTGCACTTTATACAAAAATCAACTCAAAATGGATCATGGACTTAAATGTACAACATAAAATTACAAAACTCTTAGAAAAAATATGAAAGAAATTCACATTCTTCAGGAGCTAGGGCGAGACAGAGTTCTTAGACTTGACACAAAAATCATGATCCATAAAAGAAAAAGTTGATAAACTGGACCTTATCAACATTTAAAACTTTTTCCATTTTAAAGTCTTTGTGAAGAAAATGAAAAGACAAGCTACACACTGGGAGAAAATAGTTGCAAACAATTTATCACATAAATTCCTAGTGTCTTAGAACATGTGAAGAACTCTGAAAAAAGTTGCAAAAGATTCAATATGGTATTATTTCCTTTATATAACTTTTTTTTTTTTTTTTTTTTTTGAGACAAGGTCTCGCTCCGTTGCCCAGGCTACAGTGCAGAGTACATAGCTTAAACTCCTGGGCTCAAGCAATCTTCCTGCCTCAGCCTCCTGAGTAGCTGGGACTACAGGAACATGCCACCACACCTGGCTATTTTTTTCTATTTTTTGTAGAGATGGGGACTTGCTCTTGCTCAGGCTGGTCTCAAATTCCTGGCCTCAAGCAATCCTCCCTCCTTGGCCTCCCAGGTGTGAGCCACTGTGCCCGGCCTATATAACGTTCTTGAAATGGCAAAATTGAAGACATGGAGAACAGATTATGGAGGAATAGGCAGGAGGGAAGCAGATGTGGCTATTTGAGAACAACAAGAGTAATCCTTGTGGGGATGAAAATGTTCTGTGTCTTGACAGTATTAATGTCAATACTGTATTCTGGTTGTGAAATTGTACTGTAGCTTTGCAAGATGTTACCTTTTGGGGAAACTAGGTAAAGAGTATGCATTGTTTCTCTGTATAATTTCTTACAATTGTCAGTGAATCTATAATTATCTCAATAAAAATTTCAATTAAAAAACATAGAATAAGTTTTAAATGCCTGTCAAAGGGGTAAGTGTTAAAGGTAGCTTTATTAATAAGGAAAATACCTCCCTGAAAATGAAATCACATTCCGAGGTAGAGTAGAAGCTATTAAACACCATGATTGATTTCTTTATTCCTTCCACCTGCTAGCATTCATTCAGAAAGTCAATTGAGCACCCACTGTGTGGGAGGCTTGGTGTTTGGCTTTAGTACCCTGCTTGCCAGTTAGGCTCCTGAGGAGCTCATATTTTAGGGGTGGTGGCAGGCCTGTAATCAGATGCATATACCCTGATTTAGAGTTTGCTCCAGGACTTAATAGCTGTAGAACCATGGGCAAGTTACTTCTTCGAGCCTCAGATTCCCAGGGCTGTAAAAAAAACCACTTCACAGGGTGGTAGCATCAATTAAATAGAGTAATATAGATAAGCACTTAGCATGGAGCCTGGCAGCTAGAAGCACTTTATAATGCTCACTAGATAATGGAATATTATATTATTACGAACTTGAACTGAGTTAAAGGTAGAAGGAAAGATTTGTTCTCCAGAGACGTTTTCTTCAGACAGAATGCTTATTTGGGGTGTAGAGAGATGGACTGGAGGTGTTAGCTGCAGTGTGAAAGCATGATACGCTTCATTAAGGAGTTTGTAGTTTATATTGTGGGCAGATGAACAAAGTTTCAAGCAGGTGAACAAATGAAATGATCAGAATAGTTTTATTCACAGCAGTGCAGGTGTTTCCAAATAGTGTTTCTCAGAGTGGGATTTTCAGACCAAGCCCATCAGAATCTCTTGAAGAATTACACTTAGGGATTTCATTTTTAATAAGCTTTCCAGATGGTTCTTTTTGCACACTTGGGTTTGGGAAATTCCTAATAGAGGTGTATCAGAGATAATGCAGAAAAGAGGGAATTTTGAGAAATATTTAGAAGGTAAAGTAACAAAACTTGTTAATCCATAGGATGTGGGGAAGTGAATTATGGGAAAGAACAGGATGTCACCAAAGTTTTTAGCCCAGACAATTGGTCCCTGTAAAAAAGGAAGGCAGGATGAGGTGCAGACTGGGGAGAAAAGAAAATATATGCACTTTAGGGCATGTTGCATTTGAGGACACCCGGATGGAGGTAGCCAATAGTCGTATGGAAAATCCTGTCTGAACTTTGAGTAAAGAAATGGGTACTGGAGATCTAAGAAATGACCACGAATAATTAAGACCGCCCACAAAGAGCATAGGGAGTTAGACTAGAGAACTAAGGAGAATATTGTGGGACACTAACATTTAAGCAAAAGAAAAGATGCTGTGAGTGAAATCAAGGAGAAATATTGGAAGTGGATGAGAGGAGATCCAAGAAATCACGTGGTCATGGAAGTTGACAAAGTAGAATCTGAAGGGGAATTATCAAATGATTCAGTGATTGTAAGTAGATTGACAAGTAAAAAAGACATTTTGCCCTTGAATTACTTTTATTTTTTGCATTTTATTTCATTTTTAGGTGCAAAAGTTTTACATACTTTTTGTAAGATCGAAAACTTTTTTTTTCAAAAAAATGTATAGCAATAAACAACCCCACCAGAGCCAACTGCCCAGCACATTTGCCAACACTGTACATCTATATTAGTCCAGTTCTTTTAGAGTAGATGATAGAAACCAAAGTATGACTGGCTTTAACAAGCAAAACAAAAAGTAAAAACTTGTCACAAAGCTGTCAAATGCTGTAGGTGGACCTCCTGGGCAAGAACAGCCCCTGGGGTTAAAATGATATCATTAAAAATTTCTCTTCATCTCTTGACTTTCCTGACCTCTGTTTTTGTCCCTTTCTCAAACCAACTCTCCCTAAATGATAGCAAATTGGTCACCAGCATCACTAAACTCACATTTCACATGCCTACTGCAGTGAAAGAGAACGTCCCAAGATTGTAGCAAAATCCTTGCATTGCTTCTGATTGGTCTAGCTTGAGATAAGTGATTTTCCCTGGAGCAATCACTAGAACCGAGCTGTATCTCATTGGCCAGACCTGGATAACACTGTCTACTCTTGATTCACTGTGGGGCTGCCACAGGTTTCCAAAAGAAAATCAGGATGGTATTACCAAAAGCAGGATTGGATTCTGGGCAGGCGTAAACAACAGATGGCCATGACAGTAGCACTAGAGTATTTATGTGCCAATCTTAATTATGTGCTTTATCTTGCACTGACATGCTAATCAGTGTATTTCCTCTTCTGTGAATTTTCTGAGCTTTTAAAACTCAAACAGGAAAGTAGTTATCTTTAAACAACATACTTAGTTCAGAAGCCAGGTTCCAGTAGGTTATAAAACAACTATAGATCACTCCTTTCATAAAGTTGCTGGCAAAGGAAAGGAGAGAGCTGGAGATGTAGTTTGAGCAGGAGGCAGTGTATAGGAGGTTTTTTTTTTTTAGCTTATAGGCAGGGATCAATGAAGATTTATTTCTCCATTAAGTATGAAATGCTTATTTTTTCCATGCAGCTAATGGGTAAAATGCTTTTCACAGTAAAGATATGTAAATATTCATGTCTTAGATTTCTTTTCCTGCCCAATTTTATTTGACTGTGGCCCTTGGAGTTACATTACTCAACTGTAGGTTTCTAATGTGATGTTAACCTTGGTAGAGACCATTCTTTTGTGGAAATATGGGTTCAGGAATCCCAATGGGTATTTGGCAGATTGATGATCCAAACATGAGCTTCATATGTTATATCAGGCACTCTCCAAGAATTGAAAAGCAGATGATCTAAATGATTTAGGGTTTTATATTTAAATGGCAGACATTTTTCTCCAGATAATGAGAGTATTCTTAAAAAAATAAGCAAAGTAAAAGTGTTTGGCACTCTGTTTCAGATTCAGATCTAAACAAGGAATGGCTTCTGCTGCCGCAGCCATTGAAGAGCAGCAGCCATGGCTGTGCCCTACCCCGTGGCTGGGGGCCTCTCAACGAGGTGCCCAAGAGCCTGAATGAGCCCAGGCACAGCCACCACTGCGGGCACCTCACCAAACACAATAAATTCACGTGGGACATAATCCGAGAGGTGTGTGGCTTTGCTCTGGTTGAGAAGCGTGCCATGGAGTTGCTCAAGGTCTCCAAGGACAAAGGGGCCCTCTAGTTCATCAAGGAAGGGGTGGGGACACACATCTGTGCCAAGAGGGCCAGAGAAGCTGAGCAATGTCCTGGCCACCATGAGGAAAGCAGCCACCAGGAAGGACTGAGACCCTCTCCTTTCTGTTCATAATAAATACAGAAAAATAAATGAATAAGCAAACAGACAATGAATGGTGTGTGTAATTCTGAACTAATTTCCTACCATTCCTTTGTAGATAAAATAAAAACTCAGAGGTAGAACTAGATAACTAGATGATTATTACCAGGGTAGTAATGACTGCATAAGTTAAAAAATAAGTATTGGTGGTTTCGAACTTCACCTTTAAAACTAAAGTCCAAAAATACGTGTCTTATGCCATTCTGAGTAAGAGAAGATGACCAAAAGCCATTACACAGTGTTTTCACATCTGACACCATAAATCAAGCAAGACAAGTGAGAGGCATCGCCTACGGCTTTTCAGGAGCTTCTAGGATACATTTTAAGCATCTTTTGGAGTGACTTTAACCCACTGTCACTTTATTCCTCAACCAGAGGGGAGCAGGGAAAGAACTGTGATTAAGTTTCATTTTACCCAGGACCGTTTCATCAAAGTTGGTGACATAAACCAGCGGCTAGACGTCTGAGCCCAAGGTAGCAGACTACCCTCGATCACGAGTGATGCTGAATTTGCCTTTAGAGATGAGACAGAGTGAAAGTGGCCTGAGACTTCTGTTTAAAGTGCACGATAAATGTAATGCGCTTGAATCATCCCAAAACCAGCCCCCTACCCCATCTGCAGAAAAATTGTCTTTCATGAAAACAGTCTCTGGTGACAAAAAGGATGCAGATCACTGCTCTAGGGGTCACCTGGGCTCACCAGCACCATCTCTTGTACTTAAGAGTACTTAACTGGTTGTGCTGGGATATACTGTCATAGAATAATGACAATAACAGTAACAGAAAGAATGAATTTATTCAACCAATATGTATTAGTACCTGCTATGCACCAGCACTGCTCTAGGCTCTGGGGCCACTGTGTAAATTAAAACGGGAATTCTTGCTCTCATGAGAGAGATAGCAAATGAAAATAGTAGAGTCTATAATAGATAAAATAATTTCACATGTGAAGTTTAGTGCTTTGAACAATATAATGTGGAGTAAAGAGATAGCATCCTGCAGAATTGCTGATGGGTGTAACAGCAAGAACAACAGCAATGGTGATAATAGGGACAGTTACCTTGAGAGGAGCTGTTTTTACAAGCCAGTGGTATTAAAGCACTTTTCATGGATGATCCCGTTCCTTCTCATATCAAATGCATGATATAATTACTACTGTTGTCTTCATTTTACAGGTGAAGCAACCGAGGCTTACAGAGCTTTAATAGTTGTGTTTTTCTATTATCCTTTTAATTGTAGTAAAATACACAAAACATAAAACTTACCATCTTAACCATTTTTAAGTGTACAGTTCAGCGGTGTTAAGTGAATACACTGTGTGTATCCAATCTTCACAACTCTTTTCATTTTGCAAAACTAACACTGTAGGCCCTACCTCTATGGACTGGACTACGTTAAGTACCTTGTAAATGGAATCGTATGGTACTTGTCTTTTGTAGCTAGCTGATTTCAGTTAGCGCAATGTCCTCAAGATTCATCCATGTTGAAGCATGTGCCATCCATGTGTCAGAATTTCTTTCCTTTTTAAGACCGAATATTATTCTATTGTGTATATATGCACACTTTGTGTATCCGTTTATCCATCAATGAACACTTGGTTTGCTTCCACGTTTTGGCTACTGTGATAATGCTGTAATGAACATGTGTGCGATAACCCGTCTTCTTGCCTATTGTCAAACACACCAAACTCACCAAGGTCCTTCTTGCCCTGAGGCGTTATTGCTACTCCCTCCTCTAGCAGGGCACGTCCCCAGATATTCTTGTGGCACAATCTGACACTTTGTTCAAGTTTCCGCCAAATGTTACCTTGTAGTAGAAGCCTTCCCTGTCAACCCCATCTGAAACTGTACGTTCCCAGCCATGGCTCTCTGTGACCTTGCCTTGTTATATTGTTCTTTGGAGCACTTGTCAGTACCTGGAATCATACTATATACTGTGTTTATTTGTTTATTGCCTTTCCCCTCCTACTTTCAAATGTTACCTTTAAAAAGACAGACTTGGACTGTTTCTATAATGCTCCACCATCAATGCCTGGACAGTACCTGGCAAGAAGTCAGTGTAAATATTTATGAATGAAGGAATGAATGAATTCATAAGGTGGCGAAATCTGTATTTGAATCCTGGCCCTCTGCTTCCAAAGCCCCAGCAGGGTTGCTGATTTATGTTATAGAAGTGGAATATCTAGGTGGAGGAAAACTTGTGGTTGGGATGGGTGGTATCCGTGATAAAGTTCCAGAAGTATCAACCAAATGCTGAAGATAGAAGAAACAAGGTCCAGGCATAACGAATTGTAACTGAAACAATATCCTTACAATGGATCGAATAGTAGCCCCAAAAGATATATCTTTGCACTTACCCCTGGAAGCTGTCAAGGTAACCTTGGAAAAAAGATCTTGGAGGATCTAATTAAGTTAAAAATCTTGATATGGGATTATCCCGGATTTTGTGGGTGGACCTTAAATCCAATGATATATATTCTTAGAGAAGAAGGGAATAGGAGATTTCAGACATAGCGGAGGCCGCGTGAGGACAGACAGCATGGATGAACCTGGAGGACATTATGTTAAGTGAAATAAGTCAGACTAGAAAGATAAATACTGCATGTTCTCACTTATATGTAGAATCTAAAGAAGTCGAACTCATAGAAATAGAGAGTAGAATAGTTGTTGCCAGGGGTTGGGGCAGGGGGCCGAGGGAAGTGGGATTTTGGTCAAAGGGTACAAACTTTCAGTCGTAAAATGAATAAGTTCTGGAAACCTAATGTATAACATGGTAACTATACTTATAATAATAACAATGTATTGTATACATGAAATTTGCTAAGTGAGTAGATCTTAAGTGTTCTCACCGTAAAAAAAGGTAACTAAATGAGGTGATGGATATGTTAATTAGCTTGATTGTGGTAATCACAATGTCTACATGTATCAAAACATCATGCAGTACACCTTAAATATATACAACTTGCGTTTGTCAAAGACACTTCAATAAAGCTGGAAAGAAAAAAAAGTCAAAGAAGTGGAGACTGGAATTCTGCAGCCACTATCAAAAATTGCCTCAAGCCACCAGAGACTCTCAAGAGGTGAGGAAGACTTCTCCTCTAAAGCCTTTGGAGGGACTGAGTCCCTGCTGACACCTTGATTTTGAACTTCTGTCCTCCAGAACTGTGAGTGAAGAAATTTCTCTTGCTTTAAGCCACCAAGCTTGTGATAATTTGTTACAGCAGCCCCAGGAAACTAATACAATCCTAAACTTAGTGAACCAAAATTGATCAGGAGAGAAGGCTAGAGTTTGGTGTACCTATTAGAGCAAACCCTGGGATGCAGATTAGCCAACACAAAGACACGTTTTAGGGCAATACATGTTCCTGTGGTCCCCTACTCTTCTGCTAGAGCAGCCACACTGATTCTAGCATTGGGCAGGGGTCAATGGGGCAACATCTTCACTTCATGCTGCTGGGAGGGGTGGGGTGTGTAGAGCCAGCAAGGGCTGACAGCACAATGCGGTGGGCTTAATAAACTCTCTGAGCTGCTGGGTTCCACAATCTGTATGGGTTTGTCTGGTTTAACCTCCAAACGGCAGAGGATTACAAAGTGCTAAAGATGTATAGCAAGTAATAAAATATTACGGGGATTGGAAACAGCTCCAAAAAGGGAATGCTTGCCCAAATGATAGAAAATTTTCCACTTCGAAGTGTTTATCAAGTATACTAAAACTTTGCTAAGGGAAGATACGACCTTTTTTTTTTTTTCTTTCTGTCTGTTTTTCTAGAAATTTTGAAGAGCCCAGAGAAAAATTTATTGGGATGAATTTATTTATTTTTATATTTATTTATTTATTTGAGATAGAGTCTAGCTCTGTCTCTCGGGCTAGAGTGCAGTGGCATCATCATAGCTCACTGCAACCTCAGACTCCTGAGCTCAAGTGATCCTCCTGCCTCTGCCTCCCAAGTAGCTGGGACTACAGGCATGCGCCAACACATTCAGCTAATTTTTTCTATTTTTTGTAGAGATGGGGTTCTTGCTGTTGCTCAGGTTGGTCTCAAACTCCTGGCTTCAAGCAATCCTCCTGCCTTGGTCTTCCAAAATGCTAAGATTACAGGCCTGAGCCGCCGTACCTTGTCCTGGGATGCATTTAAATAAAGTTCTTCCCACAGACAGGAAGATGAATTGAATAACCTGTTGAAGCCCCCTATAACCTTAAACTTCCAAAATTTGCTCAGTGTTTATTTATCCTAAACCACTTTTTCATATAAAGTTTTCAGGCCTTTTGGGTTATAATTACATCAAATAAAACTGTTTTGTGCATAGTCTTACTTAGTATTTCATACATTAGCTTTTAATCCCAGAACTTTAATTTTACTTTTAGAACGAAGTTTTAATTTTCTTTTATGTTTACACTAGCTTAATAGTGTTGGTGTCATAAAGCAATATTAAAGACCGGTTACTATTAGTATTAATACTAAGCTAAAACCTCGTGAATTCCTTCCAACTTTTTTTTTTTCAGCAGGATGACAGTTTATGTTGTGGCAGTTATTAATGTATTTGGTCAGGAACAAACACATAGCAAAAGCTCTGCCTGTCACTACAATTCTCACATTGTCCGTATTTGTCAGTTCTCTAGAAAATAGTCTATTTTGCATCTCCACGCAGGCAGTGTGGAGTAGAGGAAAAGAACAAACAACATACCAGAATTGTTGGCCAGCAGTCAGTACGGACACCAACTAACCAGATATTTTGTTCAAGTTACCCTCTTTCCCAGTATGGTTGTGTGAATTAATTAAAATGACGTAAAGTATCGCTTCTCTGCCTTTGGCTAAGATCAAGTGTAAAATGACATAAAGTGTTTAACATAATTCCTGACACATAGTAGCATTTAATGTAGGCTAATTTTCACTGATACATTGTATTTCCCTTTTTACAGGATAATTTCATTTCCTTGTCAACTTCTTGGAAAATAACCCTTATCCTTGCCTATTTGTATATCAGAAGTGTTTTTAGGAAATTCAATTTTTAAGTCTTCTTAGCTCAAAATTTCATCTAATAGCAGCTAATTGGTAACTTCATACGTATTAGAAATTTCCAGACTGTCAACCATTCCCATCTTAGAACACTAGTTACGCAGCATTAGCAGATCTTTTTCTATTTTAGCACTTTAACAAAATAGGTAGCAGCAATAGAATGGTCCACCAGTCTCAAAATACTGATGGCGATTCATGCTGCTCCTGCTCGGAAGGTCTATCCATCTCTGGGATCCAGCAGATGGAGCCATCAGTGCTGACAGATGTGAGTAAGAATTCTGAGTCAGCCGTGAACTTGGCTGGGCCTTGAAAGATGAGCATGATTCTGCTAAATGGGGCTGGTAAAGAAGAGCAGCCAGGGTGAATGCTAAGATGTTCAGAAATTATAAAAAAACAAGGACTTGCTAGAACAATGCTACATTGCCTGTTGTATTACGTTCTCTTTGGTAAGGGACTCTGCATCAATCTTTGCTAATAATGACATATGGACAATAAAACATATTAACAGATTAAACCAAAAGAAGAACAGGCAGCAGGATGGTGACAGGAATTAGCAATGCACTGTGGAGGTCACGGACAAAATATACTGGAGCACAAACACCTCTTCAACCTCTGCTAAATGCTTCAGCCATAAAAGCGGAAAGCTGTAGTTTAGTTTAGAAAATGATTTCGGTTCTAGATTCTGGTTGAAGAGCTCATAAAAGCTTCTCTTTGGAGATTAATCTATGATGTCTTTGGCTTTAAAGTGCTTTTGTAAAAATAAAACTCTAGAACCTGGGTGAGTATATTTAAGTTGCATGAAGGTGAGAATGCTCTTCAATATTATACTCATTAATACAGATGCATTTCACTGTGAACATTTCTCATACATGAATATCCTAATTTATCAAAAAAAACCCACATTGAGTAAGCATAAGTAATTCTTTTCTGAAAATTAGACAGCATTTTTTAAATTGTAAGCACCCCTACTGTGATCACTTATGCTTATTATAATAGATACCCACACATCCATCAGATGAGTTAGAGCTCCTCCCTGATAATGGTGACGTTGGCCATCTGCCTTAGGAAGGTGGCATTATGTAGTGGAAAGGACACAGGAGAATTGATTTCTAGGCTCAGGTCCTCAACTGGGGAGGGTCACCTTGGAGAAAGCCCTGCATGCTGTGAGACTGTTTTGTCATGTGTTGAATTAGAAAGTTGGACCAAATCAGATTTAAGGTCCTTTCCAGTTCTAAAAATACATAAAAGAAAGTGATAAAATATTCAGGAATTCCAAATGGGAAGAGAGGATCAGGAAATACTTTCTAAAGAGGATAGAATTGGGGAAGGACATTGAAGAATACATGCTTGAAACCAGGCATGTTGGGTTTGTGTTCAAAGGGAGCAAGTCAATGCACTGTCTGTAGGTATGAAAGTTGGGATACGTGGAGCCTTTAGGGGAACAGCAAGTGGCCTAGCTTGGCTAGAACAGGAAGAATATGTAAGGAACAGGTCTAGACATGCAGAATGGGACCACAGAGTTAATTTATTCAGCAAATATTTGTCAAGCTCTTGCTAGGTGTTAGATGCTTAAGCGTAGGATACTGCCATGGGCATGACAGGCAAGTCTCCCAGGGGAACTTATGGGCTGTTGCGGAAGAGAGACTATTTAACAGTTGCCGGGGGGACACATAGCAAGAACATCTAATTAAGCCTAGAGGTGGACAGTCTTTGAAGAAGTTCTGTTTAAGCTGAAACCTAAAGGTTGAATACCTGTCAGCCCGGCCCTGTTCTAAGCAGTGAAATATCTGTCTTACCTAATCTTTTGTATACAAATCTTGCTAACTGCATTATTATGCACCTGGTGTCCAGCAGTCAATAAAAATGAGTCGGTGGCCCTCCAACCATTGAAACTGGCATGCAAAAGAAGTATATTTACCACCCTGGTTGGGAGATACCAAACCAGATATAGCATGGTGTCTTTTTATTTTTAAACACACAAAAATTATATACTGATGGTTTTAAAAGTATCACAAATAGTATTTGTGAAAGTCAACACATAGAATGTGAACAATACATTGTTAATTCAAACTTAGCCAAATTTCATTAAAATGAGTTCATTTTAAAAGTACTATATGGCACATATGTGGTGAAGCAGCCTCTGATGGATTATGTGTTCAGTGCCCGATGAAAGCCCAGAGATAGGAGGCCATAAATTTTAAGTTGTGAGTTTCTTTAGCAAAATTTATCAGTTAAGGAGTATAATGACAAAAGTCCGATGTTTGGATTCATCTAAGGCTAAAGTTTTACAGGAGAAGTAGAACTGCCTGGCAACTGTAAGAAGGAGTCAAGGCTAATAGACAAAGAAGAAAGACCAGAGAGTTGCTAATACGGTGGGAGAGAAGGGAGATGTCCAGGACCTGATGGTTTCAATAAGATTGAAGAGTGAGTCGTTGGAGAGGGGACTGAGAACTATGCATAAATAGAGAAGGTGGCCAGGAAGCGGGATGGTGAAATTTAAAGTGTCCGAAAGGGGGCAGTTCTGGGGGATGGCAACATGTAGGGTGTGCCCATGACGGTAGGGGGCTGAAAGAAATGGAAGAAAGCAAGTGCCTGCGAGGTTTTGATGCTGACTGTATCCTCGGGGGGACAGTTAGGTCATCCAGGATGATGGTGGGAATAGGGGTAGGGCCAAAGGTTTAAGCCACATGGGAGAATTTTCAAAGAATCTGGGTCAATTCCTTCCAACTGGGAGCCCAAAGGGAAGTAAGTAAATCCCAGCAATGGGGAGGAGGCAAGAATCAGATGTAATAATCAGGCTAAAAGCCTGTGGGGGAGGAAGAACGGGAACTGTTTAGACGTGACAGGGGAGAGTGTGAGGGACATAGACACCTGCCTGCAGGACGAAGATGTACAGAGGGGAGGTCAGATGAGGCCGCATCCTGAGGAGGGGCTGGATTGTATGCAAGGAAAGGTCTTCTGTGTGTGGGGTGAAGGGCTTGAGGGCAGAAGGTGGGCACGGTGGAAAGAAATGGCCGGGAGCTCGAAAAAACACAGATGGGTTTGGGAACCCAGGGACTCAAATGAGAACACAGACGTGGAAGGAAGGACTGCAAAGGCGTGGGCTGATGACCGGGGGGAGGTGTGGCAGGGAGGAAGGTCTTGGTGTTAATTAGTTGATTTTAAAACTCTTACTAGAAATTGCTTGTAAAGATGTTCCTCCGTTGATGCAGACAGGAGTACTTAGTTATGACTGAAGCTAGACAATCATCTCTGCCCTGTGGCCAACTTTCTGTCTTAAAAGATGAGCTACCTTTGTGGAAAGGTGGGCACAGGTGGGCAGAAGGCACGGTGACTCACTCAGAGGTCTTCTGTGGAGACACAAACAAGTTTGTGAACAAAGACGTGGCACCTTATTTAAGAATTACTGCGTGGGGTCAGTGCGGGTGCCCACTTGGCTCGGTTGGAGTTAACGGGTTTATCCAGGCTGGGATTCAGGGTCAGCCTCCGTTCTCAGCATGCAGCTGGAGCTGAAGCTAAATGCACCAGCTGGTGGTGAAGGAGGAGCTGGGGAGTGTGGACAGAGAAGATAAATCTTCCTGCAGTTTGTTACATACACAGAGCACCAGATTCTGTCTAGCCTTGGAAAGCCATAGTACTGGAATCAGGCCCCTGTTGCTTTGGGCAAGAATTCCTAAAACATTTCCGAGTCTAGCTCCCTTTGATTGCATGGGTGGGTGGGATTAAGGCAGCAGGACAGAGAGTGACACAAACTGATATGCTCATGGCTACATTCACATTGAGAACTCAAGCCACTTATGGCAAGTCCTTTAAAGATTAGTTCTTAAACAGTTTATGAATGTCAGCAACAAAAGATTGTACCTACTAAAAAGAAGCCAATTCCTCCCCCGCTCTGGAAAGCAAAACCTGAGCTGAACACATTCCACCTGTTCCTCCTGTTTGCTGAGATGGTGTCTGCAGAGGCTGGCGGTGAACAGCCACAGGCAGCGCCATGTCCTGAATCAGATGAAGACACATGTTTTCAACATATAAATCAGCAGGGCCGACAAGACATATATCCTGAAGCATCCTTAGTGTTCAGTTTTCCACTCAGCATGGAATCTTTCAAGAGTACTGCAAACCAAAGAAATGTCTTGCTGAATTCAAGAAAAGAAAAGAAAGGGAAACCTGGAAAACTCTTGGGTCACAATTGACCTTTTAAACCTGACAAAAGATGAATGTGTTATATAAAGGCTAAATAATAATGATGCAAATAGCAGCCAAATGTTACCCTCTATGGGACAACGGCATCATGACATTAATAATACACATAGACTAAGATCATAGATCAGGTTTTCTTTGTGGGGAGAGATTTTTCCTTGGCTTTCATAATGCAAGAAAATGTATCTGTAATTCTGTTTTGCAATGGTAGATTTTCCTCCTGAATTATTTAATTACTTAACACTGTAATCTATTCAGGTATTATTTAAACAGCACTTTAAGTAAAAGTTAGGTGAAAAAAATGTGATTGTAAAGCTCCAATATTTGATACCTCAATAAAGTTATTTTCCCCATTTTGGGGAATATTTATAGCTTTTTAATTTCAATTCAAATTACAGCTGTATGAAGCTTATTTTTTTCAAAAAAAATAATAAAAGTATGCATAGTACTTTATTTTTTTCTTTCTTAAAGTAATACCTGAAAGAGGAAGGGCTCAAGGAAAACCACTTAAGGGAGATGTCATCATTTCCCAGGATGGTTTCTTACTCGTAAATTAGGTGACATATCTCCCCTCTACCTCTCCTGCCTTTAGGATGGGCTCTCAAAGGGACAACAAGAAGATCTTAGAAAACGACATGAGGATCTGGGTCAAGAAGGGTCCTTGGCTATCAAATATGGTGGTTGCCTGCCCTCAAAAGTTTCAATTTTATCCAAAAGAATCATGGTAACCAAATTCTGACCTGTTTTAAAACATTTCCATGGAAAAGTCTTAAATATACTTTATATGTATAAAGTTATATCTACTTTATCTCTTATAGAAATTCTTTTTTATATTTAATGTATAGACTTCCTTCTTCTTATTACTTATCATTTTAACCTAATCCTTCCAGATGCAGCTAAAGCCCATTTCCTCTACTTTGGTAATTGGTAAACAAAGAGAACACCTGACAATATTTCCTTCCTAGGCTATGCAACTTTTAGTTGTTATTAGTTATTTAGGGACATGAATGAAAACTCAAATGAGAAACTTAGCAAACATAGGATATTGTTATGTAAACCTCAATTTGTCTCTGATGTTTTACTCAGTCTCCATGTTTACAGCATCAATTAACTCAGGAATTTAATAATGAAAATCAGTTCTAATTTCTACCAACTCAAGGCAAGGTTGATGTGTGATGGTCCATCGAGGCTAGTATTTTGACAGCACTTGTTCAAATGTGGTTGATTTTTATCAACCATCGTGATACCAGACATGAAACTTTATATAATACATTTTCCTTTTCCTTCTGCCTTTTACAACACTATTTATTTTGAAGTCTTCAGGGATCCCAGACATCTGTTTTTCAGGCTCCACAGCTGGGGTTAATAAGGTTGATGTGCTTTTTAGAGACAAACGATTCTTTTCTAAACTCTGGTTTTTATCCAAGAACTATTTGCTCCATGAAACAGTAATCATGAGATACTTTTTCCAATAAAAATCCTGCAGGAATATATCAGGGGCTTTACCACAGTTTATTACTACAGAGGGAGGTCATTTAAACCAATGACGCTCCATGCTGCCTTGACCTCCTTTCCGAAGCAATGAGTCTAGCTATTATAAAACATCTTTCCATGTGTGGACTTAAAAATAATTATAGAGACACATAAAGATGCCAGATTGGTTAAGAGCATGGGTTTTGTATTCAGAAAGTTTAAAGCTTTGCTCTTTCATTTACTGAGCTGCCTAATCTTAACTTCCCTCTTCTTGAGAAATGGAGGAATATTGGGTACTCAACAGTACTTACAAGGAATAAATGACATAAAGTCTATGAAACAGCCAGTCCAGCAGCACAGCGAGCATTTAACAGATGGTAATTCTTTATGTCAATTATATTAGTTTGTAGTTGCCATCTCTACTTTTTTTTCTTTTTTACTTTCATTTCATACAAAATAGCCCCATGTAGTAAAAAACTTTAGCAACAAAAACAGGGTAGGAAAAGTGACTCTCTGAAATGAAAAATCCAAGGAATAAAATATTTATATGATTATATATTTTATTATGTATTATAATAATTATAGTATATGTTATATATTATGTAATTACATTAACAGTTATCTATTTTATTATGTATTTATACAGAGTTGTATATTTCACTTTACTTACAGGAACATATTAGTATTTAATTCATTTCCAAGTGATTTCTTGTAAGTCAAATGACATCAGATAATTAAAACTTCCGATTCATAATGCAAATGTTACAACATTAAAATTTCCTGGATACAGAATATTGAAATAAAGTTAGAATCATCTGTGACCAAATTTACACAAATTGTAGGTAGATGGATGTCCAATACATTAATGAACCTTTGTAGAACAATTGGAAATACTTTCAATTACCACAATAATCATTTTCCCGTGATAATAGGTGCTTCCTACGATGAGGTAAATTCGAGAGATCGGGAAGAAATTTGTATTAGCTGTAAAGGCAGAACATCCTTGATGGCTTCTGCAAAGTTTTCCCACAATCCCATACCAATCTATCTTTCTGAGGTGTCTGGGAGCTCTACTAGGGAATGCTGAGTGCCAAACCAGGAAAAGCAGAATTTGCAATCAAATCCAAAGGGTGAGATGCTAGCCAAAAGTAGACACAAAGTCTAGTGATGATGGTTAGCAGCTGAGTACCAGGAATGTGGCAATGAGCAAAGTCAATCTGAACCCAGCAAATTCAAGGTCATTTGCTACAAGATGTAAAAACTTTTATTGGACATTAATGTAGGCATGCTGCTCTGTTTTAAAAATATACACTAAAGAATTTGTTTTTTATTCAGTCCCAGTTGGAATGCACACATAAAATAAGTTTTGAGCAAGAAAACATCAGATGAGAGAGTCAGAAATATTCATCTGGCAATAAGGTATAGGCTTAATGTAAGGCACAGCTTTATTAGTTAGAAGCGATAATACAAGAGTGAAGGAATGAAAGCCTGGCTTGGGGAAATAAACATAAAAATACAAAAGAAGGGAAAATAAAGAAATTTACCTTGGAAGCAGAATTGGAATAAAATGGCAACTGGTTGGATACAAGGTATTTCTGATTAATTTATTTTTTTCATAATTCTTAAAGACACATTCAATAATTTTGGAATGTACTACAGGACACCTTTTGTCTTTTACATGCTTTGCCTAACTGTTCTCCTTCCTGTTTGGGGCCAAAAGCCAAGATTCTCAGTTTTATGGTATCGAACTACGAGCAGGTGCTGAGTATGCCCCATGCACGAGTATCAAATGTCACGAGCAGAAAAATCTGGAAAGAAGAAGAAGAATCAACACAATACAGGATTTGATATTAACTCAGCAAAGCATGTATAATGTTGACTTTGTTTCCCCTTTCCCCCACCACTGCATTTTTAGTTTTTCAACTCTTTGTTTTATCATTTGGGGTACCTGAAGGTAAGGGCCAGCTTTCAGCCTTTGCAACATTCCTATTATCAGCCTGTATTATATTGAACTCTGATCTCCATGGCGCTGGCGCCTGAGCCCCACAGCCATGCAGTGTCTAATTGATTTCAGCAGCAGCTGCTCAGTGCTGTAACACACCATGTGACACTTTTGCTGATTTCCGATGTTGTGAGCAATAAGGCTCTCTTAGTTTTATTTTCTCATCATTGCCATCTTCCCCGCCTCCATGGCTTTTTCCCTTTTTGTAGACTTTGGCTCCCATTTAAACCCCAAGAGATTTCTCTGCTCCATCAGTTCTATGCCCCCTTTTTTCTAACCTCTATAATCTTTTACTACACTCAGCTATAACCATTTCCCACGTCATTTACAACAGTTTATTAAACACCATTTGGTTTTGGAGTTGAAGTGCTGATTTAAATCAATAAAAACCATTTCCTGCTTCGTAGAGAAGTGGAATCTAAATTCCAGGAGTAGGTAGTTTAGGAAGCTGGCTGTCTCCCAGTGAAGGGATCCAGGCAGGAGACCAGAGGCAGCCACCGGCAGTTGTATTGTCACTTGCTTGGATGGTCATATTGTTTGCAGACGGTGCCTTGATAGATGTGCATCCACCATAGTGGTGAAAATGTTGTGGGCACTGAACCAACAGGAAGTTTTCATTCCCCTCGTTTCTGAAGTGACAAGAAAATATTTTCTGTGTCTCCGAATAATGCTGCAGGTCCCCTGAGACTAGCTGGAGAATGCAACTCTGGTGATCTTAGATTTTCACTCTTATGAAATGTAACCAGAGGGTTCAAAAGAGAACATTTTATATATTCATTCATTCATTTATGAAAACCATCATCCAGTTCTGCCTACTTTTATTAGATGTTTTGAACTTTTCAACTGACTTTGAAACGTTCATATTTCCTGGCTAAATGGAAATATGAGAACAAAATAAAGAAATGGATGAATGAATGAATAAATAAAGACTTCATTAGTAGAAATTGGTTTGGATTGAACTGCGATTTCTCTTGGGCATGAGCACATACCCACCTGTCTCAAACAAGTGACACCAAATTCTGCTGTTGCAGAGCCTAGCTAGGGAAGCCTGAACAGCCAGTTGTGGCTTTAAAAACAGAGAGTGTGTTTGTTTCTCTTGTTCCTTCCCAAGGGTGTGGCCTGGAATGAAGAATACTGCTGGGAGAGTTTAGTTTCCTGGTTGACTGAGCCCAGGTCACTTCCATTTAAAATAATTTGTGGATATTATTTTACACAAAATTTTTTGTTTTTCAGGTTTCTTTGGAAACCATTCAACAGCAGAATAGCTGGAAATTGTTTATTTTTGCCTTCAGATGCCTCAGCACAGAGTGAGAAGAGGAACAACAGCTTCAGATTCAGCCTCATTGTCTGTAGCAGGGATGGTTTTGGTTTGTTTATTTTGGGAGTTTATTTTGGGTTGGTTTGTTTATTGGTTTGTTTATTTTGGGAGTATGGGCCAAGTTATTCCGTAGGTTTTCCTGAATTTTCTCCCCCTTGTCTCCATACACAATGTTCTGATTCTGCACTTACATTCTTTCACTGCTTCATACACAGGTCACTTACAGCATCCACCACACCATGCTCCAGTTATCCGTTTATACAGAAGAGCCTCACTGCTGATTCGTGTAGCATGGAATTCACAAACTAGTGAATTCTCCATCCTAATTACAGTGTGCAAAATGTGTGCACAAAATGTGTGCAAAATTTGTTTCTTCATGGTTGAAGACTAATAACAATTGGGGTCTGTGTATTCAAATTTGACTATAGAAAGATACTGTATTTCTCATCATCAAGATGTATATGACTTTGAGTGCACATCTGTCCATGTCGCCAAGGGAAGAACACAATATGAATTGGTGTCGGCCCGTAATACAGAATTGGGTTTATCAAAAAATTTCTTTCATAAATAAGAGTAATTTTACCTGAAGAGCACCAGAATTAATAGACCTGAATCCAAATCCCAACTTTTACACTTCGAAGCTTTGTAATCATGGGTGAATGTCTTAGTTTTAGTTTTTTCACCTTTAGAAGAAATTAGCAACAGGAACTGGCACATAGGATTAATATAAGGATCCAATAAGAATTTATATGAAAGTGCTTAAAACCATAATGTATTATGTAAGTATTTGTCTTCAGAAAAGTTGAACAATCATGGGATTTTAGCATCGCGTTCTGCAAAAAGTGTCTAGTTCTTTTATCGTCTGTGATATGCAAACAACAGTTGATCTTTCAGGAAACTACATTTCAAAAAAATCATTTCTCTTTACTCAGAAAAATAGATATGGATTCAGAAATATTTAGGAAGGGAAAGTCAACTTTATTAAAAGTCGTTGGTGGCCGGGCGCGGTGGCTGACGCCTGTAATCCTAGCACTCTGGGAGGCCGAGGCGGGCGAATCGTTCTGAGCTCAGGAGTTCAAGACCAGCCTGAGCAAGAGTGAGACCATGTCTCTACCAAAAATAGAAAGAAATTAATTGGACAGCTAAAAAATATATATAGAAAAAATTAGCTGGGCATGGTGGTACATGCCTGTAGTCCCAGCTACTCGGGAGGCTGAGACAGTAGGATTGCTTGAGCCCAGGAGTTTGAGGTTGCTGTGAGCTAGGCTGATGCCACGGCACTCTAGCTGGGGCAAAAGAGTGAGACTCTGTCTCAAAAAAAAAAAAAAAAAAAAAAAAGTCGTTGGTAATGCTATAATTCAATGGTTTCTGTATTTTTGCTGTAGGTCTCTACTCAATTTCACATCCAGAGTTAGACATTTAAAAAACTGGGAGGCATGTTTATTTATTTTTGAATTTTTTAAAAGGTGATTTTTCTCTATTAAAACATTATAAATCTGATTTTATTGGTTCACAAGATGGTTTTCTTTTTTTAAAAAAACTGTAGTGATTATATTTGGTATGTATTAAATAATTCAACCACTGAATTCATGTTTGAAATGTTTAAAAATACATTTACCAAATTTAAAATCAGAAGGTATCAAAACTAAGTATCTTTCCCTAGGCATTCCTGGCTGGAAAATGAATTTGATAATTGTATATATGCACGTTAATTTGAATTTATTTTAAATATTATTGTTAAACTCACATAGTATGTTTTTACCTCTAAGTTGTAAGCAAAAGAAATGATATTTGGTTTTCACCTAAAGATACAACCCAAGTGGAACTTTATCTATAATTATATCGAAATTATGTGAGGGGTTTTGTTTTATTCATGGCATTCGTGTTGTTAAACAAAAATCATGGGAGGCCATTGTTCTGGCCTGAGCTCCTGCAGTCGGTCCCAACAGACATAGACCAAACCAAAATGGAGTCACTCCTGCTAAATGCCACATAATCAAACTGAAACTTTAAGGAAGCAGATAGATCCCAAAACAGACCAATTTTTCCTGAAAACAGGAGATCCCAATTTACCTGAATCAGCATAATAAGGAAGTCCCCTCTGCTTTAAGCCCTTACAGAAAGGTAACCTGAAATAACCTGACATTTATTAATCAACTTTTTTCTACTGTTCTGTTCCCTCATTCCTACCTTACAAAACCCACTGTCTGCCGTTGCCTACTGGGAGCTCTCATTCTATTTTGTACAATGCAAGCTGCCCCAACTCATGAATTGTGAATAAAAATCAATTCCATCTATATCTAAATGTGTTGTATTTTTGTCTCTTGACAGTTCAGAAGATGTTCATTTTGTTAGTTCAGCCTGACATCATTCTCCTTCAGCCTGGTCAATTTGTGGGGATGTGCTTGCTGTCCTTCCTGTTCCTTCTGTTCTCAGTAACAGAGTGAAGAGCAGCAACCACTGATTGCTGTCATTCAGTTTGTAAAATGCTCAGAGTTGCTCTGAACTGGGAATCAAATTACAAAGAACACCATGACTTTCAGGAGCCCCAGACACAGAGCTTGGTACCACCACTGAACCAGGAGGAAGCCCAGCCCAGCATCGTAAGAGAGGGTCCCGTGCTGCATGGCAATCTGGGTCCCCCCTTTCTGAGATGATGCCCACTGTCCTGTCCCTCCATTGGCCTTTCTCAGTCTTCATTGTTCATTGATCTCTGTGGGATAGGACACTGTGAAGTGAACTTTTTTTTGAAATTACTTTGTCATTAATCTTACCAAATATGTGGCTTCGACTTTTGCCCAAGAGAAAACTTCCAAATCAATTTGCAGGACTGATTCTTCCCTAGTCTTCAGTCCAAGTGCTTCTTTCACTTTTCTCTTTATCAAGTCAAACTCCACCGGTACAAAAGCAGATGCAGAGTCCCAAGTTTCTCACAGGGACAAAGCCAGCTACTTCTCTTCATTTCCTAGTTTCTATGGAGAACATCATCTTTCTCCTGGTCACCAAGGCTGATCACCTTGTAGCAGCATCTTATCTAGATGCCAGACAGATTCTAGCTCAGCCATGCCTTTCTGACCTCCTTCCTTAGTTCCATGTGTAGTGTCTGCCTGGTTTCTGCCTGAGTTATTAAAATTTCCAATTTGGACTCATTTTCCTTGTCCCAACTCATCCTATACACTGCCATCAATCAAAATGATCTTCCTAAAACACAGAGTCACTTATTAGTCCATAAGCAAAAATTTTTGATGGCTCTCCATTGTCTTTAAAGTTAATCAAAGTACTTACGTTGACATTCAAGACCTTACTTCTTTAGTCTTTGACTGGCTTTACTTCCATTCATCTCCTACTGCTCCCCGACAGATTTCCTGTGCTCAAATCAAAGTCAATGTCATTGGATAGATATGCTCTATGCTTTCCCATGCTCATTCCCTTAGGCGTTATGTGCTTCCCATCCTCTCTACCTGATGTAATTCTACCCACGTCTGATGACACAATCTCCACGAAGGCTTCCCGATTCCCTGCAGTCATTCCCTCTTCCAAATTCCCATGGCTTTGCGTTTGAGACCTTTTCACATGCTCTCTCTTAAACGTGTTGGCACATGCATCCCATTAACACTACTGCATTGTAAGGCCTCGGGGGAGCAGGATTATTTTTCTCATTTAGCAGCTGCAGTACCACCTAGCACTGTCACATGCTCGGGACACCGATTCCACTAACGCAGCTTTATCCACAGCATTTTGGTGCTGTTGCTTCAAACATCAGCTGTGACATGGCGCCCTTCCTTTACTGCCGCTGAATACTTCCTTTTGAGATTTTATTTTATTTCATTTATATTCGTTAAACAGTTTTTTATTTTTCAGTCACAGGGAAAAGATTTTCCACATGTTCCCGTCAAGAAGGAATGGAATCCTAAAAAGAAACTGAGGTAGAGAGGGCAGAGCTCTAGGCATCTCCGAGACATAGCATTAGAGCTTCGTGGGGACTGAGGACCAGCTTGGCTTCCAAACCAAAGAGATAGTTCCTGCTCCCGATGCCTCGGTCTTGTCCACAGGAAAGAAGGTCTCGGGTAGAGTATGGCTGATTAAGACCATCGGGTTGCTTTTGAGGTTTAACCTGAATGTGAACTTAAACCTGGAGAATGACGAAACAGCTTCATCCAAGGGCATAATGAGCTTTTACTCCATGGTGAATATGCTTCAGCCTCACTTGGACAGAAAAAAAGGGGGGGAAGGGTTTGATTCTTGAAACCCAGGAGCCATACAGACATCTTTAATACAATCTTCAACAAATAAATGATTTGCTTTTTATTGATTCTTTTCTATGAGCCAAGTTCTGATCTGACTACTGGGTATTTCAGATATAGTAACATATTTAATCTTCACATGTTTAATCTTCCTGTGAGATCAGCATTATTTTTCTATTTTATAGATGATGAGACTAAATCTGAGGGAGAGTAAGTAATTAATAAGACCTAGCTATGAGGTTCTGGAAAACAACTTCAGGGAGATAATCCTGTAGAATCAGAAATGAGTATACTTTGTTCAGCACTGAGAAGTAAAGACCCAGTACAAATAATAATAGCTCTATACATGGCCACAAATAAAAAAGATAGTCTCTAAGTACAAATAACCACAAATCAGAAGATAGTCTCTACGTACAAAACCAGTGCTTATAGCTGTTCTTTTGATTTTGCTGTCAAAAGCCATTTTCAAACACAAACAAGCAATATTCTTAAATGCTGTAGAGTGAAAGAATGTTTCACATTTTTTATGGCAGAAAGCCTAGGTCAAGGTTACCTTTTGGTATCAAGCCCAAGTTTAGCTGATGGTGAGCCAAGATTTTCAGTAAGTGACACAGAGAGGGTATCTGACATGAAGACATTTTGCAGTATGTTCTCTTGGTTACTGCTCTTTGTGAAATATATCTGAAGCTCCTAGAAATAAAATTATTTAGTTTTCTAATTTCTCACATGATTTGAGGAATGGAAAGCTTTTAGAAAATATAACCATATCATTTGCTTCAACCAACACAAAAATCCATGTGACTGTGATCATTTAATTAATATATGATATGTGGACAAATTCTAGAAACTTATATCTAAAGCTATGAAATTTGTAATTTTTTTTTAATTGAAAGGTTTTAAAATGCAGCTGGGACTAAACTATTTTCTGACATATAATTCAGTTATATTTTGTTCTTTATAAAATGACAGATGGGAAACTAAATGTAAACCTAGATAATTATTTTATCTCTAAGAAAGCATAAATTGCTTGTTATTAAGCAAGTGCAAAAATGCTTTTATGTGTTTAATGATGTGACTGTAATAAAACTAGATCGGATAAACTGCTCATTGTTTTATGTTTTCTCCTGAAGATAGTTTCATCAAGAACAGTTAAGTCCCACTATGTGAAGATGTGATCAGAAATGTTTCTGCATTTAAACTGTAAAATGTTTGAACAACATAGTATTTAGGAGAATTGTTTCTATATTAGAGGCCTAAGTTTCCACTTTTGGATTTTTAGCAAAAATATTTTTATTATGTCTTAACTTTGCGTTCTTAACTTTTTCTTTACAATACTATTTTTGTATTTGGCTTATTATCAGAGACTTGAGTTCTGAAACCTTGTGAGCTCCAAGTTCAAACTGCCCTTCAAGTCCAGTGGACATCTATTTATTTCTTATAACCTCCCTCTCTCATTCCCCAGAGCTGTTTTTTTTTTCAGAATATTACCATTTATTCAAGTTCTGTTTCTTGCCCATTCCTGTGCCAATGCTGAGGTATTTTCTTTAACCCATCTGTGTCTTTGTGTTGAAAGTGCAGAGTTGGATCTTGTTTGTTTTTTCATCCAGTGTGCTACTTTTGTCTTTTGAGTGTTTAGTCTATTTACATTTAAATTAATTAATGCTATAATTGATTTGATTTGATTGTCTTGAAATTGGTTTTCTACTAGTCTCATCTGTTCTTTATTTGGTGTTTTTTATTTCCCCTTTGCTGACTTCTTTTGGATTAATCAAATATTTTTATTATTGCATTTTTTCTTCTCTGTTAACTTTTTAGTTCTACATTTTTATGCTTTTTAGTGGTTATCCTTGAATATACATTTCAATAGGCATCCTTGGAACACACATACGCACACACATGCTATAAATTTCTAATTCTAGAATTACTTTGGTAAAACAGGATCATACCATTTATGTTGTTACTGAATAATGTTTAAGATAGGGAAAAGTATTCTAAAATTAACAGAAATGATGACATGATTTTGAAACACTTAGTTTTATACTTTCGCTGGAAGAGCACCTGTAAACTCACACATTTTGATTTCTGCTCTTGTCCTCAATCACAGTGCCGATTTCCCTCTATTATACGCATTAAAGTTTAAGTAGGCTTAGTAAAGAGTTTAGAGTTTTAGGCCAGAATTTCATAGTGGTGATGCAAATTATCGATTCCATAAAATAATTATGTTAGAACCACAACAGTCAACAGAAGCCCAATCCAATAATTTGCTGGATGTGTCGGGTAGGTACCACTAAGGGTTTCTCTAAGAGAGTGGGGAGGAGCTTCATGCGAAGCGATCAATGGTCATTTCAGTCCATTGACTTTAAATACTGTGGTGGGATTTACAGATGTCCCCAAGTCAAGCCTGAGAGAAAAAGGCCTTGAAATATGTGAAAAAGTAGAATACTCATTTAGATAACCTCCAATAAAATAATTTATTTTTGATATGCAGTAAGAGGAACAATAGCCATGTGAATTTGAAAAAATGTACCAAATTATTAAGGCTTTTTGGTTGATTTTCTTATAGCTGAGATATTTGTGAGGTAAACTACCTAATCTAGTGTTACGTTTGTTTTCCTTTTCAGTAATCTTTTTGTTTGCTTTATTTGTTCATTTTATTTTTAAGCGACAAAGTATTATCTATTCCTTTAATTAGAGATAATAGGTTAAATGGAATTGTCAATGATTTACTGTTTCTTTGACATACGTAATTTTAAAAACTTCTGGGTTCTTCAACGAGATTCCATTCTATGTAGTTATTTAAAAAATATTTCCATGGAAATTACACATGTGACATTATAATGCATGCTATTTGGAAAATGAGGCATCACCTAAAATAATAACATCTGCTTTAAAATTCCCAGAGTAGTAAAGGATATTTGATAAAGCATGCACTCATTTCAACTCAATTCCAAAAACTTGCTATATGTTGAGCCCTAAACTAGTTGTTACAGGGAATGCAAATGAATTACACTTCAGACTCTGCAGGTGATACTACACAGTCGACAGCTATATTACTTGTTTGTAAACATGAACAAAAATATATGCCCTGAGACTAATTATGAATTTTTGAAAATTGGACTTGGGATATTAATAAAATAATAGATCCAGTTTTCCTTCTAAAAATATAAGAATGAACAAATTTAAAAACACAGGTCTACTGGAATACTATGAGAAAACTGAGTGGAACAAGAAATCACTAAGAACCCAAATTTCAATCTGGGTATTCAGGAAAGGACTGTCAGTGCTGTAGCAACAATCATATATGATAACTTTGTTTTTGTTTTTTGAGACAGAATTTTGCTCTATTGCTGGGGTTAGAGTGCAATGGCATCATCATAGATCCCAACAACCTCAAACTCCTGGGCTCAAGCGATCTTCTTGCCTCGGCCGCCTGAGTAAGTAGCTGGGAATATAGACGTGAGATACCGTGCCTGGCCTGTGTATGGTAACTTTTAAAAAAGTAATCCAATATAACAAATACCAGTGTTAGGGTAATTGCTAAAAAGCAATTTAGTGAGCTAACTATTTAGTAGGCTAACTATAATTCTTTTTAAAAAATTTAAGGATTGAATTTATATGCCTAAGGAAAATGGGAATATTTAATTTTTACGCAAATCCTTAAAGCTGAATACTGATTCATTTACAAGGAGCCAGTATGACTCTGGCCTTTCACGGGGTCCCCAAACCCCTCCGTTTCTGTAGATAGGCATGAAGGGGCGGTTCTGGAAGGGGCAGTGATTGTTAGGGATATCTGGCAGTGGATAGCAGGGCTCTAGTTCCTGGAAAGACCTAAGTGAAAAAAGAAGTAGAAAGAGAAAAACCCGCTCCCAGGGAAACTTGAGTATCTTCTGGATCCTAATGAACCGATTTAGGTCTTCGGAAAACAGAAATTAAGAGGGAAGATTAAGGAACAAATAGGGGTTCTATGTGATTTTGGGAAAGTTATCTTACCTCTCCAGTCTTTGTTAGCTGATCAGTAAAATATGGAAAATTACAATACACAAACTTTGATTATTTTTGAGAATCAAACAAAATAATTTAATATAGCACTAGGCTCGTAAACTTTTCAAAAACTGCAGTTTGTTTTTATTAAAGTTGGCCCAGTGTCGAGCTCTACAGCTATGGAAAAGATCTAAGACAAAGCTCAGGGCAGAGGTACATGTCATAGGGAGGTAGGTGAGTTTTAATGAAGAAAATGTGATTGAGATGAGTAGATTTACTTTGGCATTTACAGAAAAAAAGATTGAGATTCAAAATCTATCATTTCATATTGTGGCAATGGTACCACTGAACCTTTTATAAAATTTAAAATTGTTTTGAGGCCGGGCGCGGTGGCTCACGTCTGTAATCCTAGCACTCTGGGAGGCCGAGGCGGGCGGATCGTCCTGAGCTCAGGAGTTCGAGACCAGCCTGAGCAAGAGCGAGACCCCGTCTCTACCAAAAATAGAAAGAAATTAATTGGACAGCTAAAAATATATAGAGAAAAAATTAGCCGGGCATGGTGGCGCATGCCTGTAGTCCCAGCTACTCAGGAGGCTGAGACAGTAGGATTGCTCCAGCCCAGGAGTTTGAGGTTGCTGTGAGCTAGGCTGACGCCACGGCACTCGCCCCAGGCAAGAGAGTGAGACTCTGTCTCAAAAAAAAATAAAAATAAAAAAAAAAATTGTTTTGATTTATGAGTACATAGCATTCTTGCCGAGTAAAACTATTTTAATTTGGTGAACTCAGGCATTGGGCCCTATTTTATTTCTAAATTTATTACACTTCTCAAATTTACTCAGTTCAAGAAGTTGTCAGCTGATTGCCCCTTGAAAGGTGAAGATGTATTTAGCTTCGCCAGCTTCAAATACTTTTGGAAGGAGCTGGGTGTCAATAAATAAAAAAGTTATAGCTGCATTGACTTCATTTGATAGTACAGAAAGAAATTTGGTTCTGAAATGTTGAGTCACAATTTCTAGTTCATGATACCACTTCTCAGTTATAAATTCACAGAAATTTTCTGATAAAGGCAGATCATATTACTTTTATTTTTTAGGTAATACACAAAATTTGCTAAAGTATTTCAAAGGTTTTTAAAATTATTACTACTTTTTATCCTACTGGATATCAAACTGTGTGAATTCCATTTAAACGTGAAATAGATTGCTATAGTAATCTTTTTTTTTTTTTTTCAGTGCTATAATTCAAGTTTTGTTTCTCTAGAACTATGAGATCTCAGCTAGCTAATGCAACCAGGGGTGAAATCAAATCAATTCATCTGGCTCAGAGTAAAATTTAGATGACATTTCTTAGCAACTGTTTTGACTAAAAGTTATACAGAATAACATCCTAATGGTGGTTAATAAGGTGAAAAGCTCATTACCATTTATTGGAATGTCTAACACCCAAAGAGGATTCACAGACTATCATGCATTTTCATTAAATGAGCACTTTTTACCCAAAGGTTCAAGTATAAGAA
>RJWJ010001809.1:67366-117404 GCA_004363605.1 Indri indri
CTACAGGCATGTGCCACCATGCCCAGCTAATTTTTTCTCTATATATTTTTAGCTGTCCAATTAATTTTCTTTCTATTTTTGGTAGAGATGGGGTCTCGCTCTTGCTCAGGCTGGTCTCGAACTCCTGAGCTCAGAACGATCCGCCCACCTCAGCCTCCCAGAGTGCTAGGATTACAGGCTTGAGCCACCGCGCCCGGCCTACATTAATGTGTTTTATTTGGGAAGATTTTTTTAGCTTCCGATATATCTAAAGGTTTATAGTTAATAAAATCCTATTTATTCAAGCTACCAGAAAGCTCAAATAACTTCTTCTTTTTCTGCTTTGTTGAAAAAGGGAACATTGCCTTCAAAAAAGTATCGAACTGCAAATCCAAACCAAGTCTCTTACAGCCTCTCCATGGATGATATTATTCATGATGAGTAATGTCATTATTGATGAGCCTGGCACAGTGTAATATCTGAAAGGCTTTCTGAAGTGATTAAATTATTGATATACAGAGAATAGATTATGGAATCAGAAGAGTTGGTTTAGAGTGCTGACTGGGCCACTCACTGACAGTGCCATGATGGATGAAACTTCAACTTTCTGTGCCTGAGTTTCCTTATCTATAAAATTGAATTAATAATAGCATTATCTCAAAAGACCAGTAAGAATCAGATGATACAATGGATATGACTAAGCTTTACATTATACGAAAAGCTAAACTTATTTTTTTTGTTTGTAGTTTTAGGAGTAAAGATTTCTCATATTCCAGTATTTTGAAATTAATAATCCAAAAAAAGAAATCAGTCCTTCTCTTACATCCATTGTAGGTTTCTTGAACCTACTATTTAAACTTATTTTAATTTTTTTTGAGATCATGTAGATTCAAATGTAGTAAAAAATAATAAAGACAGATCCTGTGTATGCTTTCCCCAGTTTACCCCAATATTGGCATCTTCTAAAACTAGGTATGTTATCATAACCAGGATATTGACATTGATCTTATTCAGACTTACCCAATTTTACTTACACTTTCTTGTGTGCATGTGTGTGCACACACATGTGGTTAGATGTATACAACCGTGTCACATGTTCACATATTGATCACTGCAGTCAAGATAAAGGATAATTCCATCACTACAAGGATCTCTCCTGGTGCCCTTTTGCTACCAAATCCACGTCCCCCACCCCTCCTCCATCACTTATTTGTTTTCCGTTTCTACTTTTTGGCACCTTGAAAATGTTATATAATAGAATCATACAATATGTAACATTCTAGGTTTGGCTTTTTTCACTTAGCATAATTCCCCAGAGATTCATCCAAGTTATTGTTGGTATCAATAGTTAGCTTCTTTTTATTTCTAAGTAATATTGCTTGATATGGTTGGAGTAGAGTTTGCTTAACCATTCACCGTTGAAGGACATCTGGATCAATTCCAGTTCTGGGCTGGAACTTTATTCTGAATAAAGCTGTTATGAGCATTTATGTACAGGTTTTCTTTTTGTGTGAACATAAGTTTTCATTCCTCTGGGATAGATGCCCAGGAGTGCAATTACTGGGTTATATCGTAATTGCCAAACTGTTTTCCAGAATGGCCATACCATTTCACATTCTGATGAGCAATATATGAGTGATCCAGTTCCTGTGCACTGGACAGATGAGATTGACAACAGTTCATTAGTCACATATATTCACATCCTATGGGATGGGGATACCATATGCCATACAAAGACACAAAGGATTGCATATAGGAACAGAGTGAACAACCAGCAGCTGTGGAAGCCAGGCTTTTTAGTTTCAAGAGGATGAGGTGCTTTTTGGTTCCCACAGGAGGATGTGGTTGGCTCATTTGAATAATCTGTGGGCTAGCAGGAGCGTGAAACCTGCAACTCAGTGATAAACAGGAACTGTGCCCGGTCCTCTTAACAAGGAGCATTGTTTGGTTAGAGGACTTTATCCAAAGGCTCAGAGTGTAGAGGGGAACTTGGATTTAGGCTGTTCAAGGCCCTCCCAATTTCATCAGATGTTCAGGAAGCACATATTAGGCCTCAATTTTAGGACTGCCACATGAGGTTTATAAACCTTCTTGATTGTTTTTGAAGAACTTTTAAAAATTGAATATTTCTCTTGTTTTTCTGTTTTCAATATCATTAATTGTTGCTCTTCTCTTTATTATTCCCTTCCTTTTCCTTGTTTTGAGTTTAGTTTGCTCTCTGTTTTTCTAGGTTTTCGAGGTACAAACTTAGATTATCAATTTGAAGTTTTTCCTCATATCTAATGTACCAATTTTGTGCTGTAAATTTCCCTGCCAGACTACTTTAGCTGCATCATAAATATTTTGATATATTATATTTTTATTTTCAATCAGTTCTACATTTTTTAAATTTGCTTTGAGAATTCCTCTTTGACCTATGGATTATTTAGAAGCATGTTGTTTAATGTCAATGTGTTCAGAGATTTTCTGTTGTTTTCTCTTATTGATCTCTAGTTTGATTCCATTAGAATCAGAGAACATTCTGTTTAATTTAAGTCTCTTAAATTTGTTGAGATTTGTTCTGTGGCCCAGCATATGATCTGTCTTGATGAATGTTCTGTGGACACTTAAGAAATTCTATATTCTGTGTTTGTAAGATTGTTTTTATATAAATGAATTAAATTCTATTGGTTGAATGTGTTGTTCAGAACCCCTATATTCTTGCCTATATGCTGTCTGGTAGTTCTATCAGTTGTTAAGATGGAGTTTAGAAGTCTTCGATTGTGATTGTGATTTTGCCTATTTCTCTTTTCTGCTTTGTCAGTTTGATTTCATGTATTTTGAGTCTCCATTGTTTGATGTGTACACATTTAGGATCTTTGTTTCCTCATGGTAAATTTCATTTTTATAATTATGTGATGTTTTTGTCTCTGGTCATTTTCTTTGCTCTAATTTCTACTTTAGATGATATTAATATAGCCACTCCTCCTTTTTTTCAATTAATATTTACATGGTATATTCTTTCAAACCCTTTACTTTCAAACTACCTATGATGTTAAATTTAAAATGACTTTCATGTAAACAGCATATCTTTCAATCATGTTTTATTATACATTCTGCCAGTCTCTGTCTTTTGATTGGTGTATTTAGAACCATTTTAATTAAAAGTAATAATATGTTAGAGCTTAAGTTTGCCATTTTATTTTTGTTTTCTATTATTTACTCTGGTTCTCATTCCTTTATTTCTCTTTTCTTGATTTTTGTGTGAGTTACTTGAACATTATTTAGGATTCCACCTTAATTTCTTTATGATGTTTTTGAGAGCATCTCTTTGTGTAGTTTTTCCAGTGGTTGTTGTGGGTGTGTGTATATATAGATATATACATATACATAACTTAACAAAGTCAACTAATATGAACATTTTACCACTTTAAGTGCATAGAAACCATACTTATGTTTACCTTCCTCATTTTTAAATATCATTATCTTGAGTATCAGAAGGTGTTATAAGTTTGTTTTAATTGTTAAATATGATTTCTAAAACTCTTGAAGATAGTATGTAGCATGCAGCCACTTTATGTTCTTTTCATTGATCTTTCTTCTTTCCTGATTCTCCAGATTTCCTCTTCTGTCACTTTCTGTTTGAAGAACTTCCTTTAGAGCCAGTCTTTAATGGTAGGCCTATAAGCAAAAGCTCTTTTAGTTTTCCCTCTTCTAAGAATGTCTTTATTTCCCCTACATTCCTGTAAAGTAATTTCACTGGGTATTTATTTTGTGGTTTACAGTTCTTTACTTCCAGAACTTGAAAAATGTGCCACTTCCTACTGGCTTCCATCGTTTCAGATAAAAAAAAATCCACTGTCATTGGAACTGGTCTTCTCCTGTAGGTAGGGCATTATTTTTGTCTGGATGCTTTCAAGACTTTTTCTTTATAGTTAGTTTCAGATGTTTAAGTATGATGTATCTTTGTGTGAAATCTTTAGGTTTATCCTGACTGAGTTTTGCTCAGCTTCTTGAATCTGTAGGTTTGTATATTTCACCAAACTTGGGAAATTTTTAGTCATTTTATTTCAAATATTCTTTCAACCTCACTCTGTTTCTCCTCTTATTCTGAGAGTTTAATGATACAAATGTGGGAAATTTTTATTATTGTCCTACATGTTGTGAAGTTCAGGTTTATTTGTTTTTCAGTCCATTTTCTCACCATTGCTCTTATTGAGTAAATTCTAGTGATCGGTCCTCAACTTTGCTAATTCTGTCCTTCGTCACCTCCACTCTACTATTGAACCCATCCAATTAGTTTTTTTATTTCTGTTACATTTTTTCAGTTCTAAATTTCCATTTGGTTCTGTTTTTACTTCTTTTTCTTCTTTTCTTTCTTTCTTTTTTTTCGGACTGAGATTTTATACCAGCTGCTTTAAAATCCTTGGTCAGATAATTCTGACATCTGATTCATCTTGATGTTGATATCAGTTGAAGGTTTTACTTATTCAAGTTGTGATTTTCCTAGCTCTTAGGATGAGTAGTGATTTTTTTTCATTGTTCCTTGGACATTTTAGTCATGTTAGGAGATTCCAGTTCCTATTTAAATCTTTCATTTTAGCAAGCAGTCATCCCATTTGAGTTTAGCATGCAGGTCATGGTCTAATTTTGTGGGCTGTAGATCCAACGACAGTTTAATTTTGAGAGCCTTTGTGGTGTTGTTTTGGTCTGCTTGGTCTGGTACCACTAGGGCTTACACTTGCCCCTACTGGTATTGCTGGATAGGGCAGAATGGGTTGCTTCAGGCCAGATGCCTGATGTCTTTCCATGAGAGAAGGGAATGTTAAGTCCTTGAAAATGAAGTTGTTTCTGGGCCAGGTACTTGTTGTGGTATATATCCTCTCCTGGTGCCCCATTGACTCTAGACTGGGAAGGGGAATCTCAGGGCCATGGGAGCAAAGAGGCTTCCCAGGCAGGGATCCTTCTTATTATGGTGTTCTTGTGGTGATACCCATCTGACCCAGAATCTCTCAGTGAGAGGGGGGAGTGTCAGGTCTATCAGGGAAGGAGAGCCCTTCCCCTGGCCACTTATATTAGCCAGGCTCCCATGGGATTTCATTTGATGATGGTACTGGGATTGTTTAGGTTTGCCTATTTTTTTTTTTGGAGGGACTCCCATTTGGTTTGGGGAAGGAATGAAACTACCTGAGCTGTCTCTTCGATTGCTAGGTTGTGTGTCCAAAAATGCCAGGGCTGGGTTACTTCCTTCTGTTGGGGTGGGGGTCAGGGGACATAAAATGCACTGTGTTTGTGTTTTTAGATTTTATAGTTGTATGTAGCTGGGAGGAGTGTTGAGAAATGAAGTTTATGCCATCTTACCTGGGCTGGACATCCTAAGCTGACGAGAAGCGTGATTTTTACAACTCAGAAGTGTTATGCTTCAAAATCAGATGACTTTATATGTGTGCATCTGTTTCTGGACTCTATTCTGTTTCATGACTACACGTCTTAATTAATCAGGTTTGTCTCTGATCTTCATCAGTGTAATTTAACGCCTCTGCTCATTGCCCTGTAAATAAACAAGTTGGAGTTTAAGCATAGTTTTGCTACTGCTGCTGCTTGCCTATATTCAGCTCATATGTTCTTGAACAAATCGAATTGCCTTCTGGCACATTTTTCTATCTGTAAAAATCAGAAGATTCATTGAAAATCTGTCTCTGAAATCTCTTACTAAATAAGCTACTGACAACATGGAAAATGTAAGCTAGTAAGTGAGGGAAATAGTTTGGCAGAGACTCTCGTGAGATTTCGAATCAGAGATTTCTTCAAGTTCATCAAATCAATAAATTCTTACTCAGAATACCTCGCCACGTGACTTTAGGTTTGACTTCCCAAGCCTTCTCCCTGTCAATTTCCTATTAATTCAACTTTTTTAATGGTTCTCTAATGGTTCTTCCAGTTTTCTTTAATTCTGTGTTTTAGCAGAAGTAGAATGTTAAAAGTTACATTTGATATAGCACGAATTCCAGTCGATAAGTACAGCTAACCAATCACAATGGATGCAGGTGGGTATGCCCTACCAGTGTGTACCATTGATTATGAGGCAGGGGTGCAGATGCAGGAGCAGGAGGGATTGTTGGATAGTTAGAGGAGGTGCCATTTGACACAAGCTTGAAAGATTTGTGAATTTCAGGTGGGGGCAAGTGAGGAGGAAGACATTTAACTAGGGGAAATAATTTGAGTAAAAGCACAGAGGTGAGGATTTCGGAGAATAGTAGACAGAACAATTTGGTTTAATTGGGGACCAGGAGTTTTTACAAGTAGTTTTGAGTCCAAGTATTGCAGGGTCTGATATTTGTACTCTTTTTATGCTCTTTCGTATGCTCCTCTGAACTTGCTTTTCTTGTGGCTTCAAGACAATAACAATAAAACAAAAATTTCTCAATACATTTGTCTATCACCTCCCTTTTCATTATTATCGGGTTAATTAAATTTTAGAAGTTCAATTTTAAAAACCAAATGAATCATTGACCTTGAACAAATAGCATTTAAAATGTAATAATAGCTCAAAATGTATAAATTACTTCATTTGTTATAGCAATACTTAAATGTTCTCATAAAATCAAATGAAACCTATTACTGATATTAGAAGAATGAAAGAAAGAAAATGGTATATGTTGGCCATGTTTCCTTGGAGCCTGCTTTTTTGGTTACCTTTTTTCTATAAGCAGAAATAAAAACAACTAGTAGATTTTTCATGTGGCATGAGTAATCACAAGAATGGGAGGGTCACGTTACATGCTTGAAGATAAATCATATCAAGGTGCCTTCATATGTCTTACACTTTCCCTGACCCCGTTCCGACCTAGGAGTCATTGAAGAGAAAAGCTAGACAGGGGCCTTATTTCATTACAGAGAAGACAAGGCTAATAAATACTGAATCCAGTGCTTGGGCTGTCTTCACTCCTGTTTTCCAGCACTATTGACTAGAATACAGACTGTCTTCTACCAGAACCTGGAAATGTGAGAGAGATATAATTACTGATTTTAAAAATTATCTGAAAGAACTATTATTCTTATTGTTGTAGAACAAAAACACACATTTTATTATTTCGTTTGAACATTGAATCTTATTGGATACACTGCACACTGGCAAAGAATGCCTATAATAAATGAGTTATCCAAATGCCGTTATGACTTGAGCAATACACAAAAAGAGATTGCTCTATTGCGTATTCTTGCACTAAAGAGCACAAATGTTTCTTTCTAGGAAAATAGAGATAAAGGGATGCCTCCATATGATGAAAATGCAAACATGGTATTAAGTCTTTTATTGTAGTAAACTAAATTCCTTTCTTTCTCTTAAATTCTCAAAATTTGACCCATCGATGTAACACAAAGCATTTGCCTTAAGAATCAAATTTATGCCTTTAAAATGTTAATGGATCATCTCCTAACTAATCCATCTTCTCCTTCTGAAGGGACCTCACAATTATTGAAGGAGTACACAGAAGCATTCAGATTCATTCTCTGTATTAGTTTTAAAAAGATGTTAATCTCAGTGATCTCCATAGGCCCATTTGTTAAAAGAAAAATCAGTTTAATACTTGCCGAGTCGAACCTCAGAGCCTAAATTAATCAGTTCAGCACCAACTTCATTGTGGTATTTGACTAATCGGAATCATCTTCACATTTAAATCCTTTTATTGTGTCTTGTATTTTCCAAAGTTCTTTAGCACTCTGTATTTTCAGTATCATTCCATTTTTCCTTGCATCTTTATATCTGCTACATGATAACTTACACGGCTGTCATTTTAATAATGTTTTAATGATAAACTTTATTATTTAATATTTACTATTAAATATTTATAAAATAAGTATTATTATATCTTATTTAATAAGTTTTAATAATATTTTTAACCCAAATAAATCTAAAATATTGTCATTTCAAAATGTAATTCACATAAAAGTGATGAAAAAAGATATTTTATGTTCTTGCCTTATATTGAATCTTCAAAATCCAATGTACAAGTTTAGACTTACTGCATATCTCAATTCAAAAATTAAGTTATATTGGATATACTTACTCGGTATTTAGATTATACAAGATTTACAGTTAAAAGAGAAGATTCACATACCCAATGGTTCCAAACATAACTTAATGTTTTTGAATAACTGAATTAAGTGTCAGTTTTTTAAAGTTAAATTTATACTTATTAAAATTAAATCAAATAAAACATTTTCATTCTTTTTATTGCTGAATGGTATTCCAATGTATGAATGGACCACAGTTTGTTTATTCATTTCCTCATTGAGGGATGTTTGAGTTGTTCCCAGTTTTTGGCAATTTTAATAGAGATGCTATAAATATTTGCATAAAGGTTTTTGTATGAACATAATGTTTCATTCCTCTAGATTAAATGTCTAAAGGCAGGGATTCTGGGTCATATGGTAAGTCAATGTTTTTTATAAAAAACTGTCAAACAGTTTTCTAGAGTGGTTGTACTATTCTGCATTCCCACCTACAATATATGAGAGTTCTAGTTGCTCTGTTTTCTCACCAGCCCTTGGAATGGTTGTTACAGCCCAACCAAATGCATTACTCACTTCTCAAGAGGAAACCAATACACTCAGACAGCAGGAGTTATCGCAGAGAAAGAGATTAATATCACAGGTGCCATGCGAGTAAATGGGAGGAGTTTCTCAAATCCATCTCCCTGAGAACTTGGGAGAAAGGGGTTTAAAGATAGTTTGGAGGGCAAAGGGTGAGGGAATTGGGTTTGCTGGTTGGCTGGGAATGAACTCATAGGGTCAGGGAGCAGAAATGGTCTTCTTGTGCTGAGTCAGTTCCCAGGTCACAAGACTAGTTGAGTTGGTTCCTTGGTATGAGCTACTAGTCTGGTTGGGTCTGTTGGTCCATTGGAATGCAGGGTTTGGAAGATATCTCAAAGACCAGCCTTAGGTTTTACTAGGGCGATGTTATCTATGGAAGCAATGAAAAAAGCTAAGAATCTTCATGACCATCAGGTATGTGACTCCTGAGTAGTAAGCAATTATAGGAAAGCAAGCTAGGGGACAATGGGAACAATATAGATATAAATATGTATAAATATATATATAAAACCAACCATATGTATATTTAAATATATATAAATATATATATTTAACTATGCCTAAACTTTTGCAGAGTTCAGGCCCCTACCACTTTTTCCACCTTATGACTTTTTATTAATTTTATAAAGGGCTCTTTCAGTCCCCCCAGGCTTCACCTCACCTCATTCCTGAGGTGTGGGCTAATTACATAGAAAAGGGCAGATGACTGATATGCCTTCTTCCTGCTGACAAGGGGCGTAGTTGGGGTTGAGCCTGGGGTAAGAGAAATGAAACTGTTTTGCAGTTGTCTTCAAGTATGTACGGGTGCATTGTTGCCAACCTAAGATTTGCATGACGAGAACATTAGGAGTCTTGTTCACAGTCTTAGCATAGCACTTAAGTGAACAGTGGATTATAAGACAGGTAGTGAGCCCTAGGATAAGGAGTGAGAGTCCTAGCTTCAGGAGTTCCTGAAGAACTGATCTGAAGTCCTCGGGGATCCAAGTGAATAATCCCCCAAACCAATCAGGTACCGGGTCACTAGTAGAGTCCTGGTGTAGCCACATGGCTTGTTGGGAAACTTTTTCTATTCAGATTTTCACTTTTTCTGAAGTATTTATATAGATACAGCAGGTAGTGTTTAACACCTCACAGACTCCCCCTTGTCTAGCCAACAGGAAATCTAGCACTGCCCAATTATCTAGGACTACCTGGGCTAGAGAGTTGAAGGATCTCTGTAGAGCCTTAAGGCTCTTTGTAATTTTTTCTGTGATCAGTCCCAGAGTTGCAGACAGATTTTTAATTATGTCTCTATTGGGAGCGGTACTCCCAGCAAGCTTTGCCACCAGGTGTCCTGGTATTTTCCTGGCAGCCGTCTCTTAAGTTTATGGGGGAGGGGGTGGGAACTCTCAGTTAATCTTATCCAGCTCAGGTACACAAAGACCTGATTGCATTAATGAAGATTCTCTACAGATGTCAATTTGCCCCTCTCCCAAGACAGATTTCCAGCATTATTTCTGTGGCAGCCATCCCAAAATATGTCAAAAAATATATTTTGGGATAAAATATTTCTAATTTTTTTCGGTCACCACTTTGAAATTAAAATGTTCTACATATTAAAAGCCAAGCTGATATCTTTGGACTAAGGAATACAAAAAAAACCAAATTAGAGCAAATTTAAATATATCATCCTATATCTCTTTGGTCAGTATCTTAGTTCCATGAATAGATCAGTTTAGTCAAACAGCCGTGTCGTCCCTTTCCATGAGCTGGCATTGCAGATGAGCTTTCAAACAGAAGAAAAACAAGGGTTAATATTCGGAACAGCTCATGAAGTAGTTTTCCTTAGAGTCTGGAAGGCATCAACTACAATGTCTAGATGTTAAATTCAAAGCACCTTCAGTTAAATTGGAGGTAGGCAGTGGCAACCTGACCGATGTTTTTCACCTGGAGTTTGTATGTCCCAAAGTATGCTTTCAGGGTCTCAGGAAAAGACAGTAGCAATTTCATTGAGTCTAGGTCAGAAAAATGAAAGAAAAATTTGAAAATATTATCTGGAGAGTTGTAGCCAGGAAAGAATTCAGGATTCAGTCCAAATTGTAGGCAAATAACAAAAACTCAAAAACAGTGGACAAGGCTAGGATTTAATAACAGGTTTTCTTTCTGGAACATAATATACGTTTTCTTTCTGGAACACAATTTTTCTCTCTCCAGTTTCTCATTTTTATGAAAAACAAATCATAGTAGGACCAATTTATTACCAAAACTAAATTTTAGTCTCATTATACTTTGCCTATTTTTATAATGTGCAGTTAGAATAATTATTGGCCATATAAGCTTTTCTTTTTTAAAATTGACTTTGCTGTAACTTTTTCATAAGGAATCTCAAATTAGACTTGAAAGCCTCTCAAGTCAAGCCAAAGATTTATCTGTGCCTTTAGATACCTGTATAATTAGGTAAATTCATCATTTCCCAAGGTCCCAAAGTAACTTAGGGTTCCTGGACCTGTCAGAAAGTGACATTCTTTACTTACCACAGATCAGGAAATGTTATAGATGAGGTACCTGGCTAGTTTTTTCCAAAGAACTTTTTATAAGTCTTATAAAGTCACCTTAATTTCTTAAAACAAGTTGGGCACCTCTGAAAATGTGCCATTCCAGTCAAAGCCTTGGTAAAATAACCAGTGTCTTTAATTGCGACCTGTTATAAGAGAAAATAGATTCTTATTGAATTTATGCAAATAACTATATTGCCATAAATTAAGAATACTCAAATAGTTTTCAAATTCTGGAGAAATCAAGTATTAAATAGAAAGAAAAATTAATCTTTCAAATTTTGCTTACAAATATATATTAATACTTTGTTGTAAGCTATAAACAGCTCAAAAGAAGGAAAAGAAATTTTTTTGACTTCTGGAAAACAAAACACAAAAAGAATCAGGAATGTTTCAAATAAAAAGTTGTAAAAGATTTAGTTCAGTCCCATGTAATTAATTCCTGTTCCGTTTGAGTTTAACTTAACAATACTCATGGATGCATCAGTTTTTTTTTTTTTGCATCGGTTTTTAAATTAAAGTCCTGGAAGTTTGTTTTGTTTTAGTCCAGTGGTATATAATCTCTAAAGTTAACAGAAACCTGTATTCAAGAGAATTTGTCAGTCCTTTCCACAACTTTCCTGGAAGAAGCAAACTTTGGATGATAGCCAGTTAAAAAGACTACTTTTTGAGAAAAATCTATGGATGACAAAAGTCTTAGAATAGCCATGGTTAAAGAGACAATTGACAAAGAAAGTTGATTAGCTTTGTGGCATACAACAACTTAACATAATAACCATAATTATTACTGATAGCATACAACCAGACATCAGAATTTTAGGACTCTTATACAATATTGGAACATATTAATAATATGTTTATACAAATATAACCCAAAGGAATGTTAAACACCATTTGATATTTGACAATGCTTTCTGTATGGTTTTAATGTACCAAATAAGTCTAATACATCTCCCTTAGACATTCAGGGACCCTAATATTTAAAAAGCTAGTTTGAGGTCAAAAAGACTGGATTCAGAATTTTGATTTTGGAAAGTCTGTCAAGTATCAAAGGCTTAAAACACTTGTCATCATAAAACAATAGTCATAAAACAGGATCGCAGGTTATTATAAAAATATAGTCATTCATTTAGTCAAACTGATACTTCAAAGATTTTAAAAAGCAATTAAAAAGTTTTCTAAACAATCATAAGACCTAATAGAGACAAACTGAAAGCCAAACTAATAAAGAGGTAAACTGAATCTGTCTCTTTTTATCTCTTTTTTTTTGTAGTTTATTCAAAAGGTGAGCAAAAATCTTTTGTTATTTCTATTGATATTATATGAAAATCTTGTTCAAAAGAGAAAACCAGATTTTTACCTTTGCATTAATGTATTATTAATGGTAAAGATAATTTTAGTAAACATCTTATAAATAAATCTATCTAATTTATCAATTTGACCATAAAGTAAGATTTTATAAACATATAATCTTCATTATTTAAAAAATTTTTTATATCCATTTAGTTTTAATTATCATTTATTTATTTAATTTAAAACAATTTTTGAAACTGGTAAATTACACAAAATTATCTTTTTTAACAAAAACTATATGATATTCTTATGCCTTCTTATAATCCTTTTTATTAAAAAATTATTTTTCTTATATATTTCGCATGCAGAATTGTTTTTCTTATATCTAGTAGTTTTAATTACATGTATTAATTATAATGCCAACTCTTAGAAAAACCTAGAAAGTTAAAGTAAATTTGAACTTCTATCAGTCCCCAATTTTTATTAGCACATCTAAATACATTTAGTTTTCTATACCATTGTATAAAAATAAGATGTCAAATGTAATAATTAATGTTTTAGTATTTTATATTATAAATGATTCAGAAATTTTATGATTATCCTCTTTAACTTAACATAACATGACTTTAAGATTTTAAATCACTGAAAAGAATTTTGAAACCACAACACAGGCACTATCCCTAATGTCGTTCCCAGCCCTCTTAGGTCTCGCGTAGCCATGTGGCATCAAAGACGGCTATGAAGAACAGGGCCTGTCTGTGTTCTCAATTTATACATGAGATGAAGAGCTAAAGACAGAAGACAGGATCCCTGGAGGATCCAGCCCCTCTCAGAATAGCCAGGAGGCAAAGCTGGGGCAGGGAAGAAGGGGCCATATTGGGCTAAATTGTGCCTTGGAGCTGCTGGTCTAGGCACTGAGAACGTGTCCCCAGGACTCACCATGGCCACCTACCCAGACCCCAGAATCCAGAGGCTCAAAACCAAAAACATAAATTAATAGTCAAATCCAACAAATATTAAAAATATTATAGAAACAGAAGCTTATGACCTTAAAACATCTAGACTTTAATAACAATTGCAAAACTAGTTTTATTTGCCAAAGATTACTAAAGTCATGTGAACTAAAAGACATTTGATTTAGTTTCTTTTTTCCTGATAAAATATTTAAGTGCTTACTTTTTTTAAAGCCAATTAATTAGAGCTCCTTTACATATGTTGGTAGTGAAATATCACAGACACATGACATATATAGACACATAGACATGCAAACATAAGTTGATCTTATAGCTTTTATAAAAAAAATTTTATTTGCCAGCTTTTAAATGTATATATTTTTATTCAGACTATCAAGCTATTACTTACCTATTTTATTGCTCTAAGCAATTGTTAGCTAGGCAATAATTTGCCTTTTAAAAAGATAACCCCTAGGTGAAACAGGCAGAAAATTTATATCTCAACAGCACAGAGCTAAGATTTAGGCCTAAATATTGTACCATCACTTATTTGCTCACACCAAGGGACAAAAGGTTGTATGTTAAGTCCCAGGTAAGGCAAGATGGCCAGGAAAAGTACCCTAAACAAAGGCGAGACTTGTCATGTAAATTTAGAACAATGGGAAGAGTTTCTATTGATTCAGTCCTTCCTCTCAGACACTCTTATAAAGGATAATTTCCTTTATAGATATAAATTTCTTTTATAAAAAGGTTTCAAGATAGCCACTTAAATGCCAGAAAGGTGTGTTTTAGGTAGGTGGTCTTTTAAACTTAGCTACTGTTTTTTGTTTTTTTTTTTAGCTAAAATTAATGAGCTCAGGGTAGAGTTCACTAAAGAATAGGATTAGAAAAAAGGCATGTCTGTACTTGGACTTGGCATGGATAGGTCTGAAAAAGCAGCAAGTCTATTTTACTAGAGAGCCTACCTTTTGTAAACACTTCATCCTGGGTAGTTTTCTTTTCACCTTCAGGGCAGGACAGTAGCTAAGCCAAAAGGTTGGCAGATTTAATTTTTATTATTAATTAGTCACTTAAACTTTTTATTTGCCTTTTGCAAAGAGACTTTAAATCTTTGTATAAGCTGCTGTACATTAATAGACATCCCTGGATAGGACTAATTCAAGGGCCCTCATTTTTAAATATACTTCTTAAAGCTGTCCATTTGGAATATTTCATTGTAATTTTAAGCTGCTTTTAGTAAGATTTTGCCATTTCTGTAAGAATTTGCTGCTTCTAGGGCCTAATACTTACACATGTACAGGTGGGCATAGGCAGAAATAGAGTCTTCAGTTCTTCAGAAATTAAGGATTCCATTTTTAACTTGAATCTTGGCCTTGGCTCTCAGATCTCCATGATCAACTTAGGCAATGATTTTTTCCTTACCCAAGTACACAAGAAAAAGAAACAAAGGAAAGAACACAGAAATCCCTGCAAATTCCTGAAAGCAGGTGTTTACACCTCCTGTAGTACTGCCATTTACTGCCAGTTTCTGCCTGATCTCGTCGGACACATGAGGCCTCTAACTGGATCCAAGCCAGTTAATTATCAGATCCAATCTGATCCCAGGCCTAGTCCAGTTTCTGTTTTGACTTCTGAACCCAGTTAGGATCAAAAATTTGGTCAAACAAACTCGGAGAGCTCAAAACACAAACCTGAGGAACTTCGGAATCCGCGAGAGAACTTACTGGCAATCCCCAGTTGCTGGGAGAGAGCGATGGCCACCACGGGCCCAGTGGGAACCTTGCTTGTTCACCTGATGCTCTAGGGGTCTCTGGGAGCTCTATTTCAGAACTCACTTCTGACAAATTAAATTTAACAGAGTTAATTGAGCAAAGAACAAACCACAAATGGAGCAGCCCTTGAACCAGAACAAGTTCAAAGAGACCCCTGCGCTGATGTGTGGTAGAAGAAGATTCATGGACAGGACAGCTCAGTGTTTGCCTTAAACAGTTTGAACCTTTGGCTGGCCAAAACTCTGTGATCAGCAAAGAGAAAGGAGTAGGGGGAAGTGAAGGTAAATGGAGCAAACTGTAGCAGGGATCAACAGCAGACATCTTTGTTTTTGAAGTTTTTAAGTAAAGTCCCTTTCTAAGTGAAACCAATAAGCCTTAACCACAGTTATAACTTAATCAAGGAAGCAAGACGTATCTCCAAAGAGGTGGAAAACAGTTTTTACAAGATCCAAAAAATCACAAAAACAGCTCAAAGAAAGGAAGGTTTCACCTGCCATAAGCCAGGTGTCATCCACATTTCTGTCTGGCCATGTTTTCTAGGGTCTCAACTTCTCAGCTAAGTATTTATATAAAAATGTCTAAAAGCCCCATATGTCTCCACTGGATACAGGAAATCAAAAGCTATGCGTGGAAGGGCGATAAATGGCAAAAGTTACACAAAAATCAAACCAGGACAGGCTCATTCCCTGCCTGGGATTCAAACTTGGGCTGCTGAGGTGAAAGCATAGACTTTAACCATTAGGCTACAGGTAAATGGGCCTCTGCTTCCCATAGAAGCTGCTATTCTCACAGGGGCAGTGTACAAAAGATCAGATATTTACTCTTCCACTTTCTAAAGAGAATTTTTGAGATTATCCATGAAATTGTTAGTGTTTTTCTTTTAGTTTTATCTTTTCATAAATACAAATAAGGCAATTGCATAGAATAAGAGATCTCTAAAATCGATTTTTTAAAAAAATTTAGGAGTCTCTTTGATTTAAAAGATCCATTTCTAGCCGTTAATTTTTAATGATATACTTATTCTAAATCAGCTTAATTTAATAGCCTCTCCAGATGTAATCCCAAAGGTCCCCTCTTTTCTCCCAGAAATAGGCTGAGATAGCAACAAACGTTGACACAACAAAAGCCCCTTATAAATGGGACCTTTTATGGCAAACACCCCCCAGAGCTTGCCATGTTTAGAACCAAGAAATCTCAGGTTCCCCACCATCTTTATGCTGGCCACCAAATGCAACCCAACAATTGCATCCCCTGATGGTGGAGACCAAGAGGGAGTCTCCCATGTGGTCCCAAGACAAGCTCCCAGGGACATAGAGCAAGAAAAGAGGGAATTTTATCCAGAGAAGGAACGGGGTGCTGGGCATTCTTAGAATACTCACCGAGGATGTCTTCAAGTTCCAGAAACTGTTTCTCCACTGGAAACAGGTCCAAGCACCATGGGCTGATAACATCCTACCAGTAGGGACAGTGCCAGAGATGATCCTCGGTACAAGAGAACAGAGCAGCCACTAGGGCACATCTCTAAGTCCATCTCATCGCCGAGAGGCTGTCCCACAGCAGGCAAGTGCCCACAAGGGTGATCCCGGACGAGGCCCCATTTTGTTACAGCCCAACCAGGTTCATTGACTGTTGTTCCCGAAGAAGCCAATACACTGAGACAGCAGGGGTTACAACAGAGAAAGAGTTTAATATCGCAAGCACCATATGAGGAGATGGGAGGAATTTCTCAAATCCATCTCCCTGAGAATTTCGGAGAAAGAGATTTTAAAGATAGTTTGGCAGGCACAGGGCTAGAGAATTGGGTCTGCTAATTGGCTGGGGATGAACTCATAGGGTCGAGAAGCAGAAATGGTCTTCTTGTGCTGAGTCAGTTCCCAGGTCACAAGACTAGTTGAGTTGGTTCCTTGGTATGAGCTACTAGTCTGGTTGGGTCTGTTGGTCCATTGGAATGCAGGGTTTGGAAGATATCTCAAAGACCAGCCTTAGGTTTTACTAGGGCAATGTTATCTATGGAAGCAATGAAGAAAGCTAACACTCTTATGACCATCAGGTATGTGACTCCTGAGTAGTAGGCAATTATAGGAAGGCAAGCTAGGGAACAATGGCTGGAGATATATACAGATTTATGTTTTTTAGTATGCCTAAATCTTTGCAGAATTCAATCCCCTACCACCGTTTCCACCTTATGGCCTTTTATTCATTTTATAAAGGGTGGTTTCATGGTGGATAATTTTTATTTTAGCTTTTCCAATATGTATAGTATGATGCATTTCTCTCACAGCAAGGATGTTGAACTTTGTTTCATGTGTTTAATTATCTTCCATATGTCCTTTTTGGTGACATATCTGTTCGAGTATATATAAATGTTGCAGAATTGATAACCTGTCTCTGTGGGAAATAACTTTATCAACTAGAGTACAATGGCTTTGTACAATGTTCTTTTTTGCCTTTGGTTTGACAGACTCTATTTGTTTCTAGTTACTTAGGTCAGCACCTTTCCCCAGTCTCTTTCAGGGAACTTGTTTCATACACTTGTAATGCAGTTGGATTATTTTGTCATGTTCTGCATTTCATCCTGAGATCCCTTAACCTCCTAAACTGTTTTCTACAAATTTGCGTATATTAAAGTTCATTCTTTGGGCTGTAAAGTTTTATGGGTTTTGGAAAATGCATAGCATCATGTTTTTACCATAGTGTCATAGGGAATAGTTTTATTGACTTAAATAAATCTCCCATTTTTCACTTATTCAACCCTTTCTACCCCAATCCAACCCAACTACTGCTCTGTTAACTGTCTCTATAGTTTTTCCAGAATATCATTTAGTTGGAATCATAAAGTGTGTTCCCTTTTTAGACTGGCTTCTTTTATTTAGTAACATGTATTTGCATTGTTTTTATCATCAAATCGTATTCCACTGTTCTGATATACCACAATTTGTTTATTCTTTCTTCTATTGAAGGACATGTTGATTGCTTCTAGTTTTTGGCAATTATGAATAAGGTTGCTATAAACATTTGTGTGCAGGGTTTTGTGTGTACGTAAGTTTTCAAATCAATTGGGTAAATATCTAGAAATACAATTGCTGGATCATATGGTAAGGCTATATTTAACTTTGTGAAAAACTGCCAAATGGTCTTCAAAGTGGCTGTACCATTTTGTATTTCCAGCAGCAATGAATGAGAGCTCTTGTTACTCCAATCTTCCCCAGCGATTGCTATTGCCAGATTTTTTGCCAGGTGAAGTAACTGAGAAAGCACCAGATGAAGCCACACCAAGAAGGCAGACATCTGAAGCCAAGGAGAGTGGCCTCAGGAGAAACCAAATCTGCTGACACCTTGATCTTGGACTTTTGGTCTCCAAACCTGTGCAAAAATAAATTTCTGTTATTTAAGCCACCCAATCTGTGGTCTTTTGTTATGCTAATAACGAAGGTTTCAATGGTTTTCTCCAAGAACTTTTACAGTTTTGCATTTTATATTTAGCTCTGTAATCCATTTTGATTAAATTTTTGTGATGAGCATAAAGTCTGTGGCTAGGTTCAACACCTCCAACCTTTTCTTTTTTTTTTTTTTTTGCTTATGGATGTTAAATTGTACCAACACCGATTATTGAAAATACTGTCTTTTTCCATTAAATAGCTTTTTCTCTTTTGTTAAAGATCAGTTGATGATATTTACATGGTCATTATTATTTTATTATTTAGATAAGTGCATGTGAATTAATATTTAAAACTAAATATAATCTGCAAATATAGCAATGATCCATTTAGCTCAATATTAACTACAAGGCTATAAATCGGCCTGTGTGACTCATTAAATCATTTATCTCCATCTTATTTTTTTTTTATAGATGAGGTCAGACATATCTATTTCTTAGAATAGAACATTTCAACTTAAGGAAAATACCAATTATTTATTTTGGCATTTGGAGAGTCAGGCTGCAGGCCAAAATCTTATGTGTGATTTTTCAGATCCAACCACGGGCAATGACTAGGGCTTTACCTGGCCACCTCATATGGGTGAGCTGCCCTCCCCATCCCAGACTTGAACAGCCAGTGCGCTGCAGTCTCTGGAGGGAGTTGCAGTCAGGGCCTCAGCGCCCACCTAACTCCCCAATCTCCTGCCAACTGTAACATTCCCATATCTGCATTCCCAGCCTAGGTGCCTCCATTCTGAGACCTAACTGGGGAAGGAGAGGAGGACTCAGCTGAAACACTGTTCAGGCACCTTTGCCGAGACCTACTTATGGGGAAGCCTTGGAAACACTTTTCTCCACCCTAACACAGTAATTTTGTACTTATAGCTCTTCCCCCTCTCAGGATCCATAAAATGGCAGGAACCTTTGTTCAGGACTTCCTGGGCAGTGAGTGGATCCTGCTTCCCTTCCTCCCATCTGTGCTAATACATCTGACCCTCTTTGGGTGCCATTCCATGGGGAAAAAATGGAACACTGGGGAAGCCACCCTCCTCTTTCTCTTTTCAGCCTAGTCCTTACACTATCAGAGTTAGTGAATAAGGAAGGCTTCAGTGTTACTTAATTGATCACCTTGACACCTGCAGCTCTCTAATGGCATATCATGGTTCTTTCCTGACAATTAAATGGAGTCCTCTGTTCCTCCCAGCAATCTATCCATTATCCCTCTATCTGTACATCCACCTACCTATCACTCTGTCTAAATCTGATTCTGCAAGATATTTTAATTACTTTTATGGATTATGGTTAGAGGATGGGACCACAGTCTGAGAGCTTCCAGAGGCACTGAGATCTGGGAACCCCCACAACTAAAAATAAATGACCACTTTCAACTTTTAAAGTCCAAAAATGTCATGTTTGTGACAATTGTGAGTGCTACACCAACTAAATTGGCCTTAGGAAAAGCAGATGACGGGCAGCCACCAAATATCATTTATAACTATGGCCTTTGTCACAATGTTTCTTAAACTTCCCTAATGATAAGGATTATCCAGATTGCTAGTTAAAATCAGATTCCCAGGAGCCACCCCAAACCAACTAAGATTTTCCAACGGAAGGGGCTGGGAATTATCATGGTAGAATGCCTGGCCTCATCCTTGTTCTTAGAGAAGTTTTGGTAATCCTGGCCAGACTTGAAGATAAAAGCATATTTTACAGTGAGAATCCTGATCTTCCTGCTTTCAATTTTCTTAAATTGCTGTAAAATTTACTAAGTTTGCTACTGTTATATAAACCTTTATTTTGTTAGTGTTGTTTTGACTCTGCTATATCCTTTCTTTCTTATTCTTTAATTCTCCAGACTCTATCTGGTTTAAGCAAACATACTCATGGTTCAATTTTTATTTTCTTCACTTTCAGGGTAAGGAAGTTTATAAGAATTCTGAGGAAATTGATGGCAGTCTAATTTTCAGAGCTGTATTTCATTTGGGTGCTATGAAACTTACACCAGGCACATTTAAAATAAAGACAGAGGCCTTTATAATTTCACTTTTCATATATTTCCAGCATCTCTGAAGTTGTTGCTTAGTATAATGTTACAATATGTGTAAGACCACTTCTTTATTATGTTGTTTCTTATAGCTAAGATTTATCATACCTGTTTGCAATCCCTAAAGAACTCTACAGAATTTTAAGCTAAATTTACTTGGAGAATTTTTTTTTCTAATGTTTCAGTAGATTCACACAACAGCTGTTGGGCTTTCCTTCAGATAGTTTAGTAACATGAAGATCTGGAAAAGATTTGGGCTCATCTATGTAACAGGCCCAGTGTTTGCCATTTATGATTGAAACATAAGCTTCCATACATTATAAGTAACCCTTCCATCTCCATCATTAAGTAATATCTATAATACATAAAAAGCTGCTATATACATTTATCCAGCTGACACCTGCACAAATGAATACACTACTTTTCAAAATAGAAACACGTATTTGCAAATTCATTACAGAAACAAGCATCTCTCTCATATTAAATTTCACAACAGAAATCAGAGTAGCACAAAGGGTAAAGACTCTGTGCTGCCTATAATGAATGCATTCGAGTTTACAGAATGAAGCTTTAAATTACCATAACTTAGAATTTTAAATCCTTGAATATAAAACAGCTTTAGTTACTACTTTCCCAAGATGTTCATAAAGACACACACACACACACACACACACACACACACACACACATTTTTTTCAACTAAATACTATTACATAATGAAAGTCTAAGTTCTCACATGGGTCAATCTGACTCTAACTACAGATAGGTTGAGTATGCAACATGATTAGTATGGATCTTTTTGGTCATAAATGGAGATGCTGTCAATTGGTAAGATGGTTTCATAAAACGTGGTAGCTCCTGCCTTTATAGAATTCATAAACTAGTAAGGGAGACATATAAAAAGTTATTAGAAGGGAAGACAATAAGTATTTTGGAAGTAAATGTACTGTTTTAGGTGAGCACAGAAGAAACGAGTCAGAATGAGTCTGTCTGGAAAAGTCAGAGGCATTCATGGAACAGGAAATCGCCATGCTGGATATGGGGGGAGAGTAGAAGTTCTGTAGCTAAATAGAAAAAGAAAGGGGCATTTTAGGAAGAAAGAATATTCTTTGTTAAGTCATGAAAGCGTGAAAGCCTGAGATCTATGTGATGAAGTAGATGTAGTTTGGTATGACTACAACATATGAGAAAGAAGCCTCTCTTAGCAAGGATGAAATAAAGTTCTAATGAAAATCATATTTGGCACAAATATCATGCCATCACTTAGCACTTAAAACACCTTTTAAAGATTTGAGGAGTTTCTGCTTGTTTGTATTTGTTTTTGATATTTAAACTGAAACACCAAATTTAATCAATAGGCAGATATTCACCAAGAAAAGCACAGGAGAGTACAAATAAAGTACATGTGATACATTTGAAGAAAGAACTTCATTAGAGACTTTTTTCTATGTGATTGACAACCACCTTAGTTGATACCTTTTCAGTATGAACACGATGTCAGGAGAAATTTGACCAAATACTCACAGAACGTCCAAGAAAGATCTGCAGGTATGCACAGTTTCAGGCCTCCCATCAAACTAAGGAGAAAATCTCAGGAGGATTTCACTTAGAGGATTTTACTACTTAATAAGCAATAACCACCAGTACGGACCTTCTAATCTGCCTCTTCGTGAATTACTTTTAAAAATGAAAAGGCAACCAGGGGTCACCAGGCACTTAAGAAAAGCTTTTAACATGAAAGAAAGAGTCCTAAACAAATAAATATGAGAAAATCTTCAGAGGAAACAGAAAGAATACAGAGAGTAGTAGAAAGCTTCAAAAATAAATTACTGAGGGTACCCAGTGTGGGCCCAAGAAATTTACTACTAGACTGAACATCCTACAGACAATACTTATGAGCCCTGGATGAAATATGGAAAACAACTACTTGAAGAGTAACGAGTGAACAAAAGTAGGCAGACTCTAGAGGGAAGATGACATTTGGAAAAAGGAACTCCCCTTTACCCTTTTTAAAAATGGTCTTTACCTATGGGCAGTCTGAAGTTGGCACCACATGAGTGGCTAAACCATTAGAGAAAACACATCTTTCTGTTCTGAAGAAACAAAGGACAGAGTTCAGAGATATCAGAGACACTGGAGAGCGAAGGGAAAATCCTAGAAAGGTAAGAGCAAACGAGGGGGATTTTCAAATTCTGTACATAAACTTCGAACATATGAATCTAGGATTGACCTTTATTCATGCACACATAAAGCAGACTCCACGCAGCATATGTTCAGTTTGAGCCAAACCAAGTTAATTGCCTGCAAAACAAAATTCAACACCTTTTGGAGAAATAGAGAAAAAGCCAGAGTCTCTAACTTATAGAATTTGTGACATTCAGGATGCAATCCAGAATCACTCACCAAAGAAAAACAAGAAATATGACCCATTTTCAAAAGAAAAGATAATAAAGAGAGACTGAACCCAAAATGACCAAGAAAATGACTGAAAACAGTAGATGGGATTTTAAAGTGAATATACCATTATACTGAATGAGGTCAAAGGAAATCAAAGTCATAATGAAAGAAAAGATAGAAATTGTTAGGAGAGAAATAGAATCAAATGGAAATTCTAGAAGTGAAAATATAATATTTGAAATTAAAATTTACTAGATGGGTTTAGCAGCAGGAAGGAGATGGCAAAAGAAAGGGCAAATAACCTTGAAGATAAATCAGTATAATTTATTTAATTTGAAGAAGTGAGAGGAAAAAGATAGGGAAAAAAGAGGATGAGGATCTCACGGACCCATGGGGCAATAGCAAAAGATCTCATATACATGTATTATTGTGTCTTGGAAGGACAACAGAGAGAGAATGAGGAGAAGACATGTGTGAACAACAATGGCTGTGACTTCTGCTTCTGGCCAACACGGAGTAACAGGGACCAGATTTAGCTCTCATCTAAAGCAACCCCTAAAAGTATATGATACACAAAACTGCTTTTGAAGACACTGGCAATCAGGCAATAAAGGACAGCAAAGAGATGAGTTAGTACTGTGATTGCTCCAGCTTACTGACTGGAGAGAATTTCCTTGCTACAGTGAAGGGAGAAGTAACCCACTTGCACCCAGTGGTCTCCCTAAGTTGATGAGACAGAGCAGAGAGTCTTGGAAGAACTAAGTCATTAGAGTTCATGGGGCAGAAGATCAGAGAGGAGAGAGCTACACAGAGACAGAATCCCAGAGATCTGCAAAGGGTCCCCCTTGACAGTAGAGCAGAGTATTGATCAGCTCATGTATGTGGTGAGGAAATCGTGTGGGTTCAGAGAAAATAATCCGAAAGGATTTAGAGGAAACAGTATCTGGTAGTCAGAACTAGGAATAGTGCCTGATCTCACCATTCAGACTTATACTCTGAAACCCCAAAAGACATTGCCGAGACAAATTAAAGAAGACCTAAAGACATGGAGAGATACACCGTGTTCCTGGTCAGAAGACTCAATGTTGTTAAGATGTCAATTCATCCCAAATGTATTTATAAATTCAATGCAATGGCAATCAAAACTCCAGCAGACTATTCTGCATAAGTTGACAAACTGATTCTAAAAGTCCTGTGGAATGAATGTATCTACAAGAGCAGAACAAATTTGAAAAAGGACAAAGTTGGAGAAATATTGCTACCTGATTTTAATACTTATTATAAAGCTATGATACCAAGACAGTGTGGTATTGGCATAAAGACAAAGAGATCAAAGGAACAAATCAGAGAGTCCAGAAATCTATCATCTGTACATGGACAACTTCTTTTCCACATAGATGCAAAGGTAATTCAATGTGGAACAGATAATCTTTTGAGATGGTAGAGGAACGAGCGGCCATCCATACATCGAAACAAATCCATATCCTTGCACCATATAGAAATAGTAACTGAAATAGATCGTAGACAAAAATATAAAACCTAAAACTATATAACTTCAAAATAAAAAACCTGTGAGAAAATATTTGTGAGCTTGGGTTAGTCAAATATTTTTTAGATATGACCCAAAAGGCATGATCCCTAAAAAAATCAACAAGTAGAATGGTGGTTCCCAGGGGCTGTGGAGAGGTGGAATGGGGATTTGTTGTTTAATGGGTAAACAGTTTTAGTTTTGCAGGATGAAAAAGTTCTGGATGTTGGTTATACGGCAATGTGAATATACTTAACACTGAATTATACACTTAGAAATGGTTAAGATAGCAAATTTTATGGTATGTACATGTTTGCACAATTTTCTTAAAAAGTGAAAACCCAGAAACAACCTAAATTTCTAACAATAGGGACCTGACATTATAAAGTATCGCATTGTGATATGACAGAAAACTCTATAGCCTCTAAAGGGAAGGCATTATATTAATAAAATAATACTTTATGACTTAAAGACCTCATGATTCAGTATTAAGAAAAAAGTAAGATTAGAAAACAGTGTGTGAACTAGAATCCATTTTTTAAAACATGTACATCTAACTATTGAAAAAAGTCTGGAATGTCAACAAGCATTATAACTAAGTGGCACAAGTACAGGTAATTTATTTTGTTTTTTTCATAGTTCTATATTTTTGAAATTTTCTACATTATTTTTATAATCAGATTTTTAAGTTATTTAAAGCAATTTTAATATATGAAACTACACTGGTAATAAAACTGTATAGAATTACTAAGTTCTATAATAAGTTTTTTTTTTCATTACTAAGATGAAAAAAGACTGCCCAACAATTAACTGCAGAGTTCTTTGTAAGTAAACATGATGTGTTCACTGAGAGCATATGTTGGACCCTTCAACAAATCTCAATAAATTTACAAGGGTTAAAAGTATATGGTTTATATTCTCTGAGCATAACAGAGTTAAATTAGAAATCAATAATAATATGACATCTAGAAAAATCCCTGAAATTATAGAAAATCCCTCTAATTTCTTTAATAAATAAGTCACCAAAGAAATTAGAAAATATTTTGAACTGAATAATAGGAAAGATAAAGCCAGAAAGCTTTGAAAAGGGAACATAGGCTAATATTTGTGATTTATGGAAAAGCAAATTTCTGGGACCTGAAACATAAAGCAATAACCATAATAGAAAAAAAATGGATAATTTAGACTTTATCACAAGTTAAAACTGTTTAACAAAGGCACTAGCAAATTCAATGGACTTGCTGCAGAATTGAAGATAATGCTCATTGCAAACCACATATCTGACAAAGGACTGGTATGCAGGATACATAAAGAAATCCTACAGCTGAATAATAGAAAGATAGCTCAAGGGCCTGGTGCAGTGGCTCACACCTGAATCCCAGCACTTTAGGAGGCTGAGGTGGGAGGATTGTTTGAGGCCAGGAGTTGGAGACCATGCTAGGCAACCTAGTGAGAGCTCACCTCCACAAAAAAAAAAAAAAAAATTAAAATTAAATAAAAAAAATTAGCCAGGTGTGGTGGTGCACGCCTGTAGTTCCAGCTGCTTGGGAGGCTGAGGTGGGAGGATCACTTGAGCCCAGGAGGTGGAGGTTACAGTGAGCTATGGTCACACCACTGCGCTACAGCCTAGGTGACAAAGCAAGACTCTGTCACTAAAAAAAAAAAAAAGAGAGACAGCTTGATAAAAGTGGTTAAAGGAATTGAATAGATATATATGAACAAGCAGCACAAGGAACAAGCTCATGAAAATGTGTTCAACATTGTTAGTCATCAGGGAAATGCAAATTAGGACTACATAGTGATAACTACTATACACACATCAGAAACACTAAAATTAGAAAGAGCATTGACACCAAATTTTGGTAAGGTTGTGCACAACTGGAAATCTCATATATTATTGTTTGGAGTGTGAAACAGGACAATTATTTTCAAAAAATAGATCTGGCATTTTCTTATAAAACTAAACATATGCTAACCTATGATCCAGCAATACTACTTTTAGGTATTCACTCAATAGAAATAAAAGCATATACACACAAAAAGCCTTGTATAAGAATATTCAGCCTTGCTTTGTTTATAATAGCCAAAACCGTAAAACATCCCGTAGACGCTTTAATGGAAGAGGAGAATGAATAAACACGCTATGGCATATTCATACAATGAAATACTCAGAAATAAAAAGAACCAACTATTGATATGCAACAATATGAATAAATCTCAAAATAAATCTCATTATGGTTGAGCAAGAGAAGTTAGACGAAGAAGTATTTATACTTTACTATAGTATTATATTATTATGAAGTTCTGAAACAGTCAAAGACAGTGAAGGATGAAAAAATGTGAACAGTGCTTTTCTTGGGGTGGGGTTGGGATTGGTGATTGGGAAGGGACATAAAGGATCTTGATAGGGTTATAGTAATGTTTTAAAATGATGGACTTTGGGCTGTGCAAGCATGTAAATTTTTCATAACTCAGCAAAATGTGTGTATTTAATTATGTATAAATTTTACATCAAAAGGAAAAACTTAAACATTGAATTCTAGTTAATGTCAGAGCATGCTGAAGTACTTAGGAGAAGCATACTTGTCTGCAATTTACTTTAAAAGGCATAGAACAAGTAATGTGTCAATGTAGGAATCAATATGTGAAAAAGCAAGAATTTAGGTGGTGTATATATATTGGTGTTCACTCTAAAATTCTTTCAATTTTGCTATATGTTTCAAAATTTTAATAATAAAATTTTAGAAAAACTAAAATACTATAACCCATATCTTCAGAGAGAAGAGAAAATCTATTATCAAAAAAAGAAAGAGATAACAAATATTGGAGAGAATGTGGAGGAAAGGAAGTCTTTGTAAATTGTTGGTGGAAGTGTAAATTAGTACAGTCATTATGAAAAATAGTATGGAGCTTCTTTAAAAAATTAAAAAGAGAACTGCCATATGATCCAGCAATTTCACTTCTGGGTATATACCCAAAGGAAATGAAATCAGTATGCCAAAGAGATAACTGTACTCCTGTGTTCATTGCAGCATTACTCACAATAGCCAAGATGTGGAATCAACCTAAGTGTCCATCAACAGATGAATAGATAGAGAAAATGTGGTGTGTATGTGTGTGTGTGCACGCGTGTATGTGCGTGTGTATGTATAAATAAAGGATTATTCAGTCTTAAAAAGGAAGGAAATCATGTCTTTGAGGACAATATGGATGAACCTGGAGGAGATTATGTTTAGTAAAATAAGCCAGGCATAGAAAGACAAAAACCACATGGTCTCATTTACATGTGGAATTTTAAGAAGTTGAACTCATAGAGAGAGTAGAATGGTGGTTACCAGGGCCTGGAGGAGGAAGGGCTTGAGAAGATGTTGGTCAAAGGACACAAAATTTCAGTTAGACAAGGGTGTTAAATTCCAGGGAGTTATTGTACAACATGGGGACTAGAGTTGCTAACAATGTATTGTATGCTTGAATATTGCTAAGAGAATAGATTTTAAATGTTCTCACCATAAAAATGATAAGTATGTGTGGCAGTGGTTATGTTAATTCACTTGATTTAGTCATTCCACAATAGATACATATCTCAAAACATGATGCTATACACCATAATATATAAAATTTTTAATTTGTCAATTAAAAAAATAAAAAAAACAAGGTAAATAAACAACATTCAGACAACAAAAAGCTCTTAGATAGTAAATCTCATTTTCTAAATACACACATAATTAACAGGAAGATGGGAAGTTTAGACTGAAACAATCTCCTCAAAAGACAAAGAGATGGAAAAATAGAAGATCAAAGATAAGAAAATGATAGCATTAGGCAAGGAGATTCAACATCATCTGAGTGATATTCCAGACAGTGAGAATTGAGAAAATGTTACAGAGGAAATGATCAAAGAAATAATGAAGAAAATGTTCTATAACAAGTAGGAAAAAATATGCTTTCCTGAATGAAAGGACTATGTGCCTAGCACAGCAATTGAGAAAAAACATTACCACTACCAAGAAATTTCAGAACATTAGGGATAAAGATATGATTTGGAAAGCTTCCAGAGCGTGGGGCAGGACGTGGCAGCACCATGGGGAAGTTATGGTGGGGAAGCAAGTTGTTAACAAAAGGCCGGGGGTTGGAACTGCATTTGACTTTGCAACCACAACACTGTTGTCAGAAGATGATGTAATTATGCCTTCTGAATTCTGAATTATTTCTAATCTAGCATGTTATGGTAAAACAGTCAAGTGGTGAGATTTGAATGAAACATTTTAAGGGATTCAAAACTCTCAAAAAAGTGATCTTTCATGCATCTTTTGCCAGGAATCCACTGGATGACGCTCACCGGGAGTAAATTTGTAAACCAAGAAAGAAAAGATATGAGATCTGGGAAACAGGAAGACCACGTGGAGAGTGACATGAAGTGAATTCTTGAGATGACATTGAAGGTGAGTGCTAGGATCACGAAGGGAAGCAGGTCCAGGAAGCAAACTCTCCCAGTGAGAGCAAGGGGTATCCAAGGAGTCCAGAAGGATTGTTCTGAGAAGCAAAATAATCACATTAACCTGTTGTCTATGAATGTTTTGTGGGGAGTTTTATTTACGTGAAGGGGAGGGAGTTTAGGCATAAGTCAGTGGAAGGCACATAAGAAAGAAATTAAACAAATAAGAGGCTTTGATTAAAGCCAAGGAAACAAGAAGTTACATAAGGAAATGGCTCCCTCATTAATGAATGCATGGTTCAGCTATGGACTATTACATGTGAATAGTAATGTCCAGTTGAATATTAATTAAAAATGATAGATAACTATAGTAGGTGAGTGTAGGAAAGGGTACATAAGAGAACTAAATCCTCATCTTCCATAGTATGAAGTCAGTAGATATTAATATTAAAAAAATCAAGGAATAATACTCTATGTCATAGTTTAGGAATTTGATGATAAATACCAGAAAAAAATGACTTGAACATCATTTCATCTGGAGAGCACAGATCTGGGGTGAAGAAAGAACTGGAGGACAGCTGGGTTTTTTTTTTAATTGTAAATCTTAAATAATTATTTGCCTTTTTAATAAATAAATAAATAATAAAATGAAATTTAATATGCAGTGATATTAAAGAATGGTATCACTCAGATGACTCTATTTTGAGCAAATTCATTCCTCTAGCTCAAATTCATATTATAAAATACAATAATCTTAAGTTTTCTTCTATGGAAAAGTTAAGCCTATTAGAAATGCGTGAGTATAAATTTTAAGGGAAACAATGTACATTTTCTGATTTTTTTTCATATAACACAACTCAGTGATATTTTCTAGAGCCCTTTCTCCTAGACCAATGTACTTTAGGGTAGTGGAAATATGGAAAATACGCAAATATATATAGGAGAGATTTTTATGGAACATTGAATTTATTTAGAAGAAATGACTTGTAAAATGTGCTATATTGTGTTATGTATAAATCTAGCAAAATACATCAGGGGTGTAAGTTGTCCCAGGCTTGGTTTCCATAAACCACTAGCCTGGGTAGGTCACCCCAAGCTCAAAAATGTCACTTCTGTCCCATTGCCTACAAAATAAAGCCTAAACCTCTTACCTTGACATACGATGCTATCTGTGCTCTACTCTGAGCACATATTTCCTAAATAATTTATTACTATTCTCCTTTGCAATGCCCTTCGATGGAGTCAAACTGAGATCCCAGCAGTTCCTCATAATCAAACCGTTGTTTCTCTTCTTTTGGACTTTTTTTTTTTTTTTGCTATTATTCTGCTAGGAATGCTCTTCCCTCCACTTTATAATTCTTTCATCTTAAAAATTAATATTTTATTTATAAATATTTTATATTTAAATTATTAAACTAAACTTAAATTTGAATACATGTATATTTGTGTTTAGAATTATTTTATTTTGAAAATTAAAAAGAATTAAAAATCAACTATTTGTTAACCTTATATCTTTTTCTAGCCATAAACTGATCTATCTTTTTATCTTTTGCAGATATCTTCTTGAAAGGACTGAAAGGTGTTTATTAGGCTTAATTAGGAGGTCTTTGGCTACCTTAGCAAAAGCAACGTCAGTGTAGTGCTAGAAAGTTATAGAGATAATAGGAGATAAATAAGAAATTAGAGAAAACACATGGAAGTGTTTCTAGGCTATCAGTCGGCAAACTTTTTCTGCAAAGGGCCATATTTTAGGTAGGTCTGTCTCTATCTTACCCTACCTAGTCTATCTATCTAGCTATCTATCATCTACTTTTTAGACTTTGTGAGTCATTCAATCTCTTTTGCAATTACTCAACCCTACCAGTGTAGAGTGAAAATAGCCACACAGAATACATAAATTAATGGGCGTGGCTGCCTTCCAGTAAAACTTGGATTTGGCCCAAGGGACATAGCTTGCTGACCCTGGTTCTAGCCTTTCTCATGTCACCACATAAACCTCTTCCAAAATTACTTAACTGTGGCATAAGACGTACCGTCTTCCCCCAGAAGAAAGGGGTAGAAAAAAGGAAACTTGGAACCGAGGTGACACTGGAAAACACGCCGGAGCGCAAAACAATAATATTCAATGTTGAAATCACAAAATTAAAAACCTAGTCAGATTCTCTAATTTTATAGTTGCTAAAACTGAGGTGCAGAGAAAGAGAGACAAAGACATACCTGGGACACAGTAGGAGCTCAGCGACATCTTTGATGAATTTTTAACTTGCTCAAGGCAGCAGAGGTAATAAGCAGCACACCTAGGAATACAATCCAGGTTTTGGGATACATGTGTAGAGTACTATTTTCATGCCAGCAAGTCAATACCGTGGGGAAGGTATTTCTCATATGTGCAAGCTAGTGCGATTATCAACCAGCATAGGCTAAGTTCTGCTGTGGTAACAAACAGCCCCAGTCTTTTTTTTTTCATGTAATCTACATGTCCACATGGAATGGGTGAGCACTCCCCACCCATCTTACTCTTTCAGGGGTGCAGACGAAGGAGGTTCTACCTCCACTTGTCCACCTGCAATCACCATCACAGATGAAGAACAGAGTTCAAGGGTCTTGCTCCCACAATTAAACGTTCCATCCTGGAATCGACACATAGCATATCCTACCACAATCCACTGGCCAGAATCAGTCATATGACCACACCTAATTTAAAAGGGCCAGGAAATACAATGTTCTTATGTGCCTAGAATAAGAGCGAAACCAGGTATTTCTGAATCCTGAATGCTGCATGGTAGGACCACTAGAGAAAAAGTGTTCGATAGGTCTATCATATAAATCAAACCTGTTTTGGTAAAAGTTTTCTTTTTTCTCTTCATTAACAAATAGAATAACACTCCCCACCAGCCTGCAAAACTATAAGTGAGTTTCAAAAATTTAGTCAAAGAAAATGTTGCAACCAAAATTTTCCTGTCAATCTTCCAGTTATAGTGTGGAAAAAAAAAAAAAAAAAGAAAGAAAATGACTTTCATTAGACATGTGAAAAATTAACAGCATATTATTGGCAGGATGCAAATCTCTCTGTGCATGACAAAGTCCAAAATGGTCACGAGGTAATCATTTCATTCCCCACATCCCCCAGAGGAGAACTGAACTTGGCCACCCTTGTTTGAGAATGGCCCCAGCAGAGAGGGGAGCTCATTGCTGATCATGCTATATCCAAAGTCATATACTGTGAGGCATTATGATCAGGTGTGCTGCATGGGCTACATGGTGAGCCTTAATTAGTTTATTTCAATTTAAATAAAGTGTATGATATGTTTATGAAGTACAAAATATTGGAGACATGTATGGCACGAAAGTGTGAGAAGAGGATAACGACAACACCCGCCATAATAGCTCGATAGATAGTGTCATATGGATTCTTTTCCAATGTTTCATTCTTGTAAAGGGTCAGATCCTGAGACATGGGTTTCTCACAGCCCGGACATCCTCAGACAAGGAAGTTGTCTACTCTAGACTAAAAGAAAGCTTTCTGCAATGTTTTGCACACATTGCCTCTTGGAACGTAGAAAAGCTGAGGGGCATATGTGCAGAGCAGTGAGTTGTGTGGCACAGCTGCATGGCGCGAAGGAGGGAAGCAAGAAGGAGGGCATCCTGCCACCTGGGCTCCGGATGCCTCCCAGGTTGGGAGAAGAATGTGTCTGTGTATTTCTTGTCCTTCTTCCTCATATTTACTCACTTCTCTACCTTATCATCTTAATACCCTTGCTCCTCGCCCTGTATAACACTTGGGTGAGCAGGCAATTCCAGGCCACATTGGACACCAGCCATTTTGCTTATATTCTGGGGAGGTGGTCCCCAACATTTTTGGTACCAGGGACCGTTTTCAAGGAAGACAATTTTTCCACAGACCCAGTGGGCGAGGAGGGGGGGATGGTTTCGGGATGGTTCAAGCGCATTACATTTATCGTGCACTTTATTTTATTATTACATTATAATACATAGTGAAATAATTATACAACTCACCGTAGGTTGGGGACCCCTGTTCTGGGGCACAGAGATGCTTTTAGGTAAAAAAATCATTAAATGTGAAAGGTAGTGCAATGATGTTGCCGATCTTAGATTGTCCATGCTGGGGATTGAAGGAAAGATCATTATTAAAACAGTCACAGGTAATACAAAAATGTATGCCTAATATTTATGATTCCATTTTGGTCACTTATCAAATGATTACCTAGCACATGCCATGTGTCGGATACAAGTCTAAGCATTTTTATTGAATCTTTATACCAACCCTACAGGATAGGTACTATTATCATCATCTTCATCTTACATATGAAGAAACTGAGGCCCAGAGAGGTGAGGTAAGTTGTCTCAGGTCACACAGAGTTGGGATTCAAACCCAGACAATCTGGCTGTGGGGTCCTTACCATCAATTGTTATGCTATGCTGCTGTTAGGGTGACTAAAGGATACTTGGGAAAAGAGTTTAACAGCGCATTGTAGTTGCTAAATTGATTCCACTTACTTTCTTTTTCTTTATGCTATCCAACATCTGGAGAGTGTTTAAAGATTGGTCAGGTTGCTGAAAACAGTGTCAAGGATTTAAGGGTCTGGCAGTACAGATAACTTGAAAACCCTGCAGCTACAAACACTAGGAATTGCTCAATAAATTATAACTAACATCCTCATAAATGCATGGCTGAACTGCTAAGAAAGGCAGGGAAATTGCCTTGGGCCAGAAATGAGGAAGAAACTAACAATCAGGACAATGAACTGCAGAGCTGACATTGTGTCTGCCCTGGGATATTTATTGCTTTAAGTGATACAGGCGCTGGAATTTAATACCAGTGTAGGGAGGGGAAGAACTCGGACCACATAGTCTATAGTGCTACTTCTTCAGTGTGAGTGAAGATTCAGGCCACAGGAACTCTCAAGAGTTGTGGGAAGAATTATAAATGTATACAACCACTTTGAAGAGCAATGTGACAATGTCTCACAAATTTGAATATGCGCATCCTTATGACCAAGCAATTCCTTTGCAAGATGTGTACCCTGGAGAAATTCAAGGCCATGAAAAAATCAGACATGGACAAGTATTGTATTGCAGCATTGTTTACAGTAGTAAAAACTTGGAACGGGAGAATGGATAAAAGAATTGTGCTATAATCATACAATGGGATATACAGAGAAGTGAAAATCCATGTACCAGAAACATGTATCATCTGGGATAATTCTCGAAATCTTTACTTTGGTGAAAAAAAAAAAAAAAAAAAGACAAGTTGCAGAATATTTGCAACATTAAGCTGTAGGGGTGGAGAGGGTGTGATCCCTTTGCTCTCCACAAGAATCATGGCTAACATTCCTATAACAAAAGACAGGTTAATAAGAAGAAAGCATAACAAATGTATTTAATCAAAGTTTTATGTGACACGGTTGCCTTCAGAACGAAGATCCCCGAATAAAGGGAAATCTATCATTTTTATGCTTAAGTTTGATGAAGAATAGACAGCCCTGTAGAACAGGGTATGGACAAAAAGGGCGTGACCTAATGCTAGCAGAATGAGGTTGGGCAAACCTGGCAAGGCCTGTCTGTTCCAATTCTTCCTGGCCTCTGTGGCATTCCTTCCTCCTATAGGGCAGGAACTCTCTGGAACTAGATTCTTATGACCTATTATTGGACAAGGGTAGGTCAGAGGATTTCTTTATGGCCAGCTCTTAGACAGAAAGGTAGGGTAAGGTTAGAATGATATTTCTAATTTTTATGGCTGATTTTGGGGAAAGGGGATTCTAAATTCTATGCCCCACCCTGGGGAAGAGAAATTCTGGTTTCTATGACTTGCTTCCAGTGAAAGACAGGAGGGCACAAGAAGGTCAGAGAGACCTTAGCTCTGAGGCTGCTTCTGAGGCCTTCCAATGTCCTTCAGTTCAAAGAATTCTTTTAAAGCTCCTTACTTTGGGGTATTGTTTTCTGAGCCCCAACAAAGCTGAAGTGCTGACGTGTAGATGATCAGAAAGAATTTTTGAAAAATTGTAATCCTTAACTTCACAAAAGGAGGAAAAAAAAAAGAAACTAACAAAACACTTATTACTCCTCTCAAAAATGAAAGCTACACCAGCATGGCAGGTGTGATTGGCTTCACTTTGGTCCAGCTCCCACCCTGCATACAGACAGACCCTCAAAACAGGTCCCATAGCACAGCGAGTAGGATAGAAGGAGGGTTTTACTGAATATTTCCCCAAGTATCGGGGAAAGGAACATAAAGCAAAAATTGCATAAAATTGTATTCATAGATCTTATTTATTTCACCAGTTCAAATCAACCTGCTATAGCTGTAATTCTTTCTGTCCACACTGCATCTTTGCCTTTCTGGCCTCACCCAGTGTCTCATTTCCTGAAGCCACACAGACGCACATAGCTCTAAACTAATGCAAAGTCATTTACCGTTTTTTTTTTTTTTTTTGCTTTTAAACTTGCATTTTTATCCCATTATGCTTCTCACCAAAAGAAGACTTCTTTTCAGGATCTGTTTATAACCATGTGTATGTGTGTGTGTTTGTAGCAAAACACTATTTTCATTGCTGTAGAGCTTTGTACTAAGTTTTGAAACTGGAAGTGTGAGTCTTCTAACTTTGTTCCTTTTTTTCAAGATTGTTTTAGTTATTCTGGGTCTTTTGCATTTCCATGTGATTTTAGGATCAGCTGGCCAATTTCTGTAAAGAATCCAGTTGGAATTCTTATGAGAATGGCATTAAATCTGTAGATTGATTTGAGAAGTATTGCTATCTTAACAATATTAGGTCTTCCGATCTATGAACACAGAATATCTTTCATTTTATTTAGGTCTTCTATAATTTCTTTCACCAGGGTTTTGCAGTTTTTAGAGAATAAATTTTGTACTACTTTTGTTAAATATATTTCTAAGCGTTTTGCTTGTTTTTGATGTTATTGTAAATATAATTGTTTTGTCAATTTCATTTTATATTGTTCATTGAAAATGTATAGAAATACTATTGTTTTTGGTATATTGATCTTATATCCTGCAACTTTTCTAAACTCATTTATTATTAATAGTTCCAAAAGGTTTTTGTGTGGATTCCTTAGAATTTTATATATACAGGATTATGTAATTTGCAGACAGAGGCAGATTTACTTCTTCCTTTCCAATCGGGATGATTTTCATTTCCTTTTCTTGCCTAATTGCCCTGGCTACAACCTCTCATACAATGTTGAACAGAAGTGGAAAGATGTCATCTTAACTCTGTGTTTCTCCAAGATTTTTATTTTCTTATGATTAGCGGTAATGTAGCAAAGTAAAAGAGTTTGTATCTTTTTCCCATAGGAGCAGCAAAGAACAAGTTGCAGCAAACCACACACTGTCCTACAGCCACTGTCTGAGAAGAGCCAAAAGGGAGAGAGAGTAAATGGTGACCACTAGCAACAAGAAAGAAAGGAAAGAACACTGGAGCTCTGGTGTCTCTTCCAGGAATCAAAGGAGTGCCAAGACTGGTCTGAGCTTGAAACATGGTCTTAAGAATTAACAGTAGGAAAGCTTATGATAGTTTCTTATCAAAGCACAAAGCTGATTCTTTTTAGAATATGCACCAACTTATGTAGGATTACCAACAACCAAGGATGCTTTAGATCACAGATGTTTTGGCTGGAGAAAAAACTTCATTAAACCTCCCAAAGAGGCCGGGAGCGGTGGCTCACGCCTGTAATCCTAGCACTCTGGGAGGCCGAGGTGAGCGGATTGTTTGAGCTCAGGAGTTCGAAACTAGCTTGAGCAAGACTGAGACCCCGTCTCTACTAAAAATAGAAAGAAATTAATCGGACAACTAAAAATATACAGAAAAAATTAGCCAGGCATGGTGGTGCATGCCTGTAGTCCCAGCTACTCGGGAGGCTGAGGCAGGAGGATCGCTTGAGCCCAGGAGTTTGAGGTTGCTGTGAGCTAGGCTGATGCCACAGCACTCTAGCCCAGTCAACAGAGTGAGACTCTGTCTCAAAAAAAAAAAAAAAAAACAAAAACCTCCCAAAGTTCTGTTAGTTGCTTTTATATAATTCATACATATTGAAAATCAAATTCATCAATATCAGGTATTAAGAAGTTTGTTTTATGCTAATATCTTTTTCTTGAGTTTGGAAACAAATATGTATCATCAATTAAAATTTTAAATGTATTAGGCTGTCAACAATTGCTTTCAAGTTAGTTTTTCTCTGTATTCCTTCTTGTATAGTTTTTAATATTGGCACTTGAAGTTCATTAAATTATTAAGTACTAACATTTTACTCAACTGGCCATTTAAATCTCCAATTTGTCTTAAGTGGCAGAATAGCGAAACATGAGCTATTTTAGACTAAGAGGTAAGACAAATGAGGGAGGTAGGCCAGCTTTTTTTTTTTCTTTTTTGGCCAGACTTTGCTTACCTGTAAAATGGGGAAGAAGAGAAAGAAGTCTGATGACCTCTGAAATGTCTTCCAGTGCAGTCAACAATGACACAGTTAGTATTTATTGAGCACTTACTCCTTGGCAGGTATTGAGCTAAGTGCTTGACATATTCTCATGTAAACCTCACAACAACCCTACAATATAGGCCTATTAGTATTATTTAATTTTCTGTCTGAAGGAGATGAGGCTTAGAGAGCAACTTGCCAAAATTCAGAAGTTGTTATGTACTAGAACCAGATTCAAATCCATGGACTTCTATCCTATGTTCTTTTATGTGATGGTTAGTCAGGTGTGGCCACAAGAGGAGACAGAAGCTCGGGAAAACAAAAGTTTATTATACTCACAGGCCCTGGAAACAGGAGACCAGAGTGCCATGCAGGCCACGTGGGGAAGCCTTGAGGTGTCAGGATGCAGGAATCAGGAGGAAGGAGGAGTCCTGGACCACGGCTTGCACTGCAGCTTCTCAGAGAAAGGCAAGGCAGGACAGGCTGAACAGTGTAAGATTGGCTACTTCGAATACTTTCAGCAGGAGCTCATCTATATGGGTAGGCTCTAGTTGCCTGGCACCCGACCCTGGGAAGATTAGGCAAAGGAATATTGTCTCCTGGGGTGCACAGGCCAGACAGAGGAAGTGTGGCTCTGGGTGGGTTATTTTGTGTATCAAAGACATCCTCCCAGAGCCCTCTGTTGTCTCTAAGAACTGGCTAGCCTTGGGAGGGGCAGTCTCTCCATAGCTGGAAAGGTTTTTAAGATGTTAAAACATCATATTCCAGAGTCCATACATGTAAGTATTCTCCAGTATTACCTCTTGTATTCTAAAAAATTGTTACTGAGAAATTACCAAAAATTATATCACAAGGTGCAAACACATACCTTTTCACATTGTTGAAACATATGAGATTGATCAGTTGCATTACAAATACATTAAATGGCATTATTCAATATTCTTCTAGATAGAAATAGCTTTGAATGTAAAAACATTACAAAAATAATAGAAGAAATTGAGGTAGTACTAGATATTGACAGAGTATCTCCTTGACAATACTTTAGTCAGGCTCCTCTGAATCCTCTTCCCCGCTAGGCCTCAACTTTTGGACTACTTTGTCCATCTGTGCATCACAAATTTTAGCAAGAATCCTGCTAAGTTGGTTTGGCCACGATCTTCCCTAAAGTTTCCTCTTACTAATTTTTTTCCTCTTCCTAATTTTCCTCTTACCTAATTTTTTTTCCATGTTTTTTTTCTATCCTGCTCCCTGGCTATGAATTCCCACTTTTCCTTGTTGTATTTGGAGTTGAGCCCAATCTCTGTCCCCTACTGCAAAACCCTATAATCCCATACCTATCTCCACAGTCCTGAGTAAAGTCAGCCTTATGTTTTAATGAGTGTCATGAGTAATCTTTTCTAAACAGTATCAAAACAATAACAATTGGATTTGGTCCTGTGTAGTAAAATCAAAGAACACATGCTTTGGAGTCAGACAGACTTGGATTTAATTTTGGCTTTTCCACCAACTAGTTTGGTGTGTGATTGAACAGCTATTGACCTCAGTTTTCTCATCTGGTAAAATGCAGAGTGGTAACGATGGGTGACCACGGGTCACACAGGTGTTGGCAAGTAGTTGACCCATAACTCAAAATCTCAGGTTTGACACCAAATCAAGTTCAACTGCCTTTGGGAAAATTATACGCCAAGGGAGACAAAAATGTCAAAGGGCACTTAAATGTGTAGGTGACAGTGCAAGTATTGAACAAATATAAAGAAAGACCATTTATTCTGGGAGTGGAGAGAACACAACTTTAGAAAAATTTAGTCTTGCACATTGTATTTCATGAGGTGCCAACATGCTAATTGCTGCCTAATTTTAATTTCTCACTGGAGAGGCACTAGTTTGAAATTAAATATCAGTGAAATGTAGAAGATTGACAAAATTTCTTGTTTAAATTCTGAAATATCCTTATGGTCATTGCTTTATTAAAGACAAGCCTTTGATATAATGTCATTTTATTAAAGATAATGAAATGAAAAGAAAAAAAGTTTTTCTTTTTCTTTCTTTTTTTTTTTTTTAGAGACAGGTTCTCACTGTCATGTTTTTCTTTTGATACTATTTTTGGCAAATTACATCATATGAGTCAGTATATGTTCAGAGTAAAGAATAATTATCCTAACACATATGAAATTTGGGTTTGTTGGCAATGATTTGCTACGAAAATGTGCCCAGGGATATGAAGTATTAAGGGCAAACATTTACAGACAAAGGATGTTAGAATACGTTTTAGAAAGTGGTTGTAGCAGAAAACATTTGTATCAGTTCCAGTCAATTGGTTTTCACTGACAACTGTGTACAAGTGTTTCTGGCCGAGGCTGCAAGATGAATAAAACCTCCTTTAAAGGAAAAAAAAAAAAGAAAGTACAAGAGAAAGAAAAGTGACAAATTGAAGAGGGGAAGTAGAGAGAAAACATAAAGGCAAATCAATGTTGTTATCTTACTGGAATACTTACTATATTTAAGTACTTTATAAATACTTAGAAGAATATTTTATTAAACAAAATCAGACTTTGTTACACATGTAAAAAGGGAAGTTAAACAGAAATGACTGAGAGCCTGGTTATTGGATAGGTCTCAGAGTACCTAATGGATTACCAGCATTTTATTTATTCATTCTTTCTTTAATTCATTTATTCTTCCACTTCTCCACTCATTCATTCACTCATTGATTTTTGGTTTCCTAATCCTTCTAGGCAAGTTTAGTAAGTTTAGTTGTTGGGTTTTACGAACCCATCATAAATCTTTTGTGGCTGATATATGTTAGTGTGATTCTCTGATGTTTGTGGAATGTTTGCTTACTCTTAGACATCACAAAATTCTGTCTCCCAGGACCAAAACTGTCTGAGGGTTGGGGAATGGGTACTATACACAGGGAATGGGCCAGCAACTGCTTTGGAAGAAGGTAATTTGCTGACAACCTTGAGTACTATAGGATCCAGAGTATTCTGGCAGAGAGCCAAATCATCCTTTTATGTCATTTTATTTTTTAAAATTAAATTCTTTCTAGGCAATGGTAGTTCCATTAATTCTGTTTAAAAGTACCTTTAACTCTTAGTGCTGGGGTTGTTGTGATGCGCTTCATTATGACTGAGCATTAGCTGGCATTTACAGAGTTGCACATCTGAGAAACAGGTCCCATGTTGCTTATTTCTTGATAGTTAGACTGGAGCAATGGTACATCCTGTCCTAGGCAGAGTGCCTGGCTCCCCAGGGTGCACACCAAGTACAATTGTTTTGCCTTACCACATCATCTTTTGTTTGCTTAGTTGCTCTTATTTTCTCCCATCTTTAAATAAATTCAGTATCATGTTATGGTATCCTAGAACAGTTTTCATTGTTTAAGGTTTTTTTTTCCTCTTCCTTCCTGACAAAGACTCTCACTTATTAGGATGAAAAATCAAGATACTATCCTTTTGGAAATTATAAGCAAAAAGCCTATCAGGGTTAACAGAGTTTACTGACAATTAATATCAAGGGTATCTACATGGTCTGACACCTATAGATTTTCTTTAAATGATTCATGACTTTTAATGCAAATAAACATGTTCTAAAAATTTATCGAAAAATTATTTTAGATGGAGATTTCTTATATATATATCTCACATATTAACAATTAAATATTAAAAACTAATACTTAAATGTGGAAATTCAAAGGATAGAAATGTCACTTGAGAAGGTTGAATGGTGGGATTTCACAAGCTGACGGCACCACTTGAGTTCTCCATTTAGTAAGTCCGGTGAGTTGATGTCTTCAGCACAGTTAGAATCAGTTGGTCCCAATGTGATTGATTAGCCATTATTCAAACTCACATGAGACAATGTATTCATTTAATATGGAGCCAGAAAATTATCCTGGTATCTGCCTCCCAGGCTACATCCTTTCCCTGGCAACACAGTGGGGAAGTCAAGTTAGTCATCAAATTCCTTCTGGTTAGAATGAATTCAAAGCAAAGGGAGTGGTACTCCTAGAACCTTGGTAGTCAGGGCTTTGGATGTTTAATGTACCACTGAGGTTCAAATACAGACACCGCTACTTATTGGCTATGACCTTGAGTGAGTTACTTACCTGTTGAGTACTTCAGTTTCCTCATCTGAAAAACTGGGGACAATGGTAGTCTCAACTTCATGACATTGTTTTGAGGATTAACTGAGTTAGGGCAGTGTATAAAGTGCTTGTACCAGTACTTAGTATGTAGTGAATGCTGTATTTATGCTCATTTGCATTAGTTGTGAGAAGCAGTTCAGGAAGAAATGAAGAAAACTAACTCTCTGTGCTCACCCACCTTTAATGACCAGATTACTCATATGTGCCGGTTCTAGGAAAGATATTTGTCCCTGTTTGTTACAAAGTGGCAAGGCAAAAGAGATACAGCAGGGGGACAGGTATGCTTCAGGGCTGGAAAACTAAATTCAAGAAACCTGTATAGGACTTCTCTCATCTCTGAATTCAACATTTAATTAATTTCAAGGGATTACATTGCTAATACTTCCTAATTGGGTCAACTGGACTTTACCATTGTTTTCTCATCTCTCACCAAAAATCATTTAAGGAATTGTGCAAGGTGTTTTACATGGAGTTGGACAAGGGCTTTAGTGCATTCTATAAATTGGATTCCGTATATTTGTAAATTATGCTGACAGGCACTTTTATAACATAATGAGGTCAAAACAGTCTCACTGAAAATGGCCTTTTCTTGCTGTACGCAAGCCAAAAATGGGAAGGGATCATAAACGTACCATGTTATGTGTGCAGAAGAAAGTTGTTAAATTCAATCCAAGACAATGGTTACTTTTCAGCCAATCTTAAAGGACCTAAATGGTAGAAATTCTTAAAACATACAGCAATATGATCTTAATTAAAGATGTATACGTACTATAAAATGAAGAATGTACTATATGAAAATACAGTATGTTTCATGCTATAAAGTACAAGAAAATTAAAATACAGTACATGATTTTAGAGAGTTTGCAATTTAAAAGAGGGACCAAAATATATATGCAGTTAACTAAATGAAACAAAACAGTATAAATGCTATGAGTCAGAGGCAAAGTATAGCCTGAAAGAATATAGCTGGATTGAATTGATCTACTAGAATACAATTCACTCAATTAACTGCTATTTATGAAGTGCCTGCTATGAGCCAGGTCATGAGACAAAGCTCTTCCCATGAAGGAATGCTAGTATCTATAAACTCAACTCTTGATTCATTTCCAGGTTTCAGGATAGAGAGTGGCAATAGCTACAGCTTTAGAGTTAGAAAAACCTGAATTAAAACCTGGCCCTACCAGTGATACATTGGGTGACTTGACCAAATAATTTATCATCTCGTAAGCTTCATTGCAGAAATCAGAGTGTCATCTTTGATTTTCTCTTCTGACTTCATCCTACCTATAGCTAATCAGTACATTAGTACTTAACTATGTTTTGAAAACATCCCACCCTCTTCATCCCCCAGCCTCAGTCCTAACACTGACCCTCATCATTCGTCATGGATTCTGTAACCCAAATAGTCAATTCTCATTGTCCACAAGATGTAAGCCCATATTCCTTAACAAGGCATTTAAGACTTTCAGTGAACTGAACTCTGCTTACGTTTTTAACTCCACATGATAATAATCCTCCATAAACACCGTACACCTCTCTATCAGCCTCCTTTGTGCCTCTGTGCCCTTGCACATGCTATTTTTTAAATGCCAAAGCTTAAAACATTATCCCCGTCCTCACTCCACCAATTGCATCTGGAAAACTTTAAAATTTTACTCTTTCTTCGACATTTTACTCAAATACCATCTCCTTTATGAAGTGTTCCTTGAGGATACCAGGCACAAGTAATTGTTCCATTATCAGTACATTCACGGCATGTTTTAGATCTCTAAATATAGAGATATATAACACATTCTAATGCCATTATTTGTATGTATGCCAATGTCCTCAGCCAGACTGAATACATAAGGACAAAGACAAGGCCTTTCACCTCTGAATTCTCAGTCCTAACGTAATGTCTGCCATGGGCAGACTGTACAATAAATATTTGCTATAGTAATGAAGTCGGATTTGGGGATAAGTGAAAAGAACCAAGAAATGCTTTGTGGAGAAGGTGGCATTTGATGTAGGCCTTGAAAAGCTTTGAAAATATTCCCTGAATTTTAGATTTATGCAATTTTGGGATGTTCAATGTTTTAACATCCATCAACAGGTAATGTATGTCTTTATGATTCTCTTTAATACAGAAGTACTTTGCCAGATGAAGCTTTGTCTCTTCTATTCAAGCTCCTAGGCGTCATGCTCTGAGCATGGTGAAGACCTAATAAGTGTGTTAATTACCTGATTTAAAGGAGCATCCTCCTCATGTCTCTTAGAGGCCAAAGCCTCTTGATTCCAGAAAGGTACCATTCTGATTTTCCAGTACTACATGCCATCAAAAATACTAGGCTTGGTCGAGTGCTATGGCTCATATCTTAGTACTTTGGGAGGCTGAGGAGGGAGGATCGCTGGAGGCCATGAGTTTGAGACCAGCCTGGGTAACATAGTGAGACCCCATCTCTACAAAAAAAAAAAGAAAAAAAAAAAATGAGCCGGGTGTGGTGGCACACAACTGTAGCCCCAGCTACTGGGAAAGCTGAGGTAGGAGGATTGTGTGAGCCCAGGAGTTTGAGGTTGCAGTGAGCTGTGATGATACCACTGTACTCTAGCCTGGGCAACAGAGGAAGACCCTGTCTCAAAAACAAACAAACAAATAAAAACCCCCACAAACAATAAAATTAGGCTTTTTGGCTGGGTCATAGATGACCTTCCTTATGGCTCTACACCATACATCTTGACAAGTGGAAATGTTGGTATTCATTCTGCACATTTCTCTTGAACATATTAAAAATATCTAAGTAAGTATACCTTTGAACCACAGTGGAAAACATGTGACAAGCCTGGGCACCTCACTGTTATTCAATTCAATTCTCCCTAAGCAGATCATCTGAGTCTGATTGTAAAAGTACTACCTTTGACATTTTTCTACCCCAGATTATGTTCCTTTCAGGTTATCAGGGATGGTTCTGGAAATATTCCATTCTTATCTTAACTATTATATGTTTCCACATATCATTTAAAAAACAGAAGAAAAGCATGGGCACCAATAAAGACATTATGAGTTACAGAAATTCAGAACACAGTGGAGAAAGAAAAAAAAATCTATATACTGTTGCAGTCTGCTTTAAGGAAAACTATTTCCATCATTCTAAACATTCACATTTACGAACATACATCTGATTTTGGCAGCACATCATGGTTAGGAGCCAGGGAAATCGTCGTTGAGACCTTCGTGTTTTATTTCCCAAGAAAGCTCTGTGAAGAAATGTGTGCTCTCTGTAATTCTTCAACTCGGAAATCCCTGCATAATAAGAAAGGTATCGGCTAAATTCGAGGAGCTCACGAAGTATCTAGAGGAAACATTAAGTGGGCTAGTGTAGCATCTGAGGGCAGCTATAGGCATACAGACATAATTTAAGACGTGGGTTAGGAAGGCAAACTTGGAAGGGGAGGGCTGGCTCGCTTGTTTTCTCTTCTCCTAGTCAAATGCTGAATGGTGCTCCCAGCCTTGGGCAGTCTGCGCTTTGGGAGTTTCCAGGTGGGTTCTCCGCCTGCATTCGCCCGTCGACTTGCTCCAGGCCAAACCAGATTATTTAAAGAAACGCAACTTCTTTTCGCGGCAAACCCTTATCCCACGCACCTTCTCACATCTCTGCCATTCTCAGACTCTGACTTAGCGTAGGCAGAGCAGACGGTGCCACGGAGAGGCTCAGACGACCCTCTTTCGAACTGCGGTAGCAGCTGCCAAGGAGTAGCCAACAAGCACCAGATTTATGTGCACTTTGAAAGAAGCACCTTCACCATTGGCTTTTAAAGCGGCGCTGTCGCTAGGGAGCGGCTGCTGGAGCGAGCACAGCCTGGGGAGAAGCCCGGGCTGTTTGTTCCCGTAACCTGGGAGCGGGGGCACACACAGTCGCGCGCGCACGGACGCTCATGCACACACGCGCGCGCGCGGGTGTACACACGCCGGCGGCGAGTTCGAGCCCCGCGGCCCCTGTGCGCCCGCGTGCGCCCCTCGGCGCGGCTCTAGGCGGAGCAGCACCTCCGCGGCTAGCCTCCCGCCCCCTGTTCCTGCTGCTGCAGCCCGGAGGAGAAAGGAACCTCTGCCTCACATTTCCCCTCAGAGCCCGGCGCTGCGGCGAGCAGTGGGGGTGGGCGCGAGGAGGAGAACGCGCTGAATGAGTTCTCCCCTCGCCTCGGAGTTGTCTGAGTTGGCGGCGCTGCGCCCAGGTTTCTGGCTCTCAGCGCCCCACGCGCGCGGGGCTCCCGGGTCTGCCGCCCACGCCCGCGGCCGGACCGAGCCAGCCGCGCCGAGGCAGCCCAGGCTCCGGAGCTCCTGTCCCGGCCCCAGTCCGAAGAAAAGGAGGGTTGTCCCCCGCGGAGGCGCACGGCCGCGCGGTCTTCCCGCACTCGCTCCGCGGCCCCATCTGTCTCTCCATGGCGTCTCGTCAGCAAACCCGGATCCAGGCTTACCTGGAGAAGAACAAGATCGGTCCCCTGTTTGAGGTAAGGCGCCGTGGAAGAGGGCGGTCCCGTTGTCTTTGGGGGAAGGGGTGCAGTAACACAACCACGACACCCCCCAGGGAGGGAGGGATAGAAAACGAACGCACGGGAGAGGGCGCCCTGTGGTTCCCTGGCATTCGTCCTGTCCCGGCCAGGTGTCCTGGAACGCGGCCGAGAGGGCTCTTCACCGGTTACCTGGACGCGGACAGGTGAGCTCGGGAGGGCCCAGCCTCAGCCTGGCAGGGGAAGTTTGAGCCGTCTCACTGCCCTGCACCTTGCAGCCACATGTACAGGACCCGGCCAGGCTGAGACAGGCGATGAGCACGCATGCACTGAAGACTGTGTTGCACACGCACGTTTTCTTTCTGGAATTCACACTATCTTGAGTGTTGGATTTTTTTTTTTTTATGTGGGCGGTAGTAGAGCCCTAAAAGGTGGAGGAGGTGCTTAGCATTTAATACGATTAACTGGAAGAAAGCTGAACTGATAAGGGTAGGCTTCAGTACGTGCGGGCGTGTTGAATGCAGTTGGCAAACTGGGAGACTGGCATTGGTTTCTGGATGGAAAGGGAGTCCTTTGCCTTGCAGACCCTACCAGAGTTAGGGGGAGAAAGGGACGGAGAAAGGTTCTGGAAAAGCACACGCCTATTTATGGGAAGGAGAGGTGTAGCTCTGAGCTGTTTTCCCTCGCCATCAAAGAATTGATGACAAAAACACAGTAGGAGAAACAAGAGCAGGAGGACAAGAAAAAATGAGAACGAGACTGAAACCTCGCACCAGCAAAGCGTCCCGCGGGTTGCCAGGGCGCTGGGCAGGGGTGGGGCATGCGGGCTGTAGTCAGGCGCTGAGGCCGGCAGAGAGAGACACCGACGGTCCCTTCCTCTCCTGGTCCAACAGTCCAGGGGGGCACTGACTCGCCGCAAGAGTATGTGGGAGGGTCAAGGGCCCCCCCAAACCCCGCCTCTGAGAAGCACTTGTAGCTGTTCTGGGGGTGGTTGGGGGGTGGGTGGTGTTACACATCTCGGCCTCTGAGGCGGAAGCGCGGCAGGGGGAAGAGGGTGCGCTGGAGATCGCGGAGAACCCAGCAGCTTCTCTGGTACTGAAGAGAAGCAAATGAGAACTGCAGAGAAAGAAAAAAAAAAAAAAATCGAGTTAATGCCCCTGCACAAAAAGGGAGAGGAGGACAAAGGTGTGGTCAGATGGGTCTTTTCTCTCAGGAGGACAGGTTTCAGATAACATGATCTGCAAGATTTCTAAGTTTTACTGCCCAACTTTAACATTGTGCTATCTTTTGTTTCAACCGAAGCTCCCGGTATGAGGTCCCAAAGTCCTACAATTGTCGTCTTTATTCTTGTTTCTGCCAAAAATGTTAGCAAAGACAGTCCGTAGAAGAGCAAAGTAAAATTGCTGGAGCTACCGGAATTCTTTTCTTTCCTTTTAGTTTTACATATTGGCTAGACATAATCCTACCTAATTTTTAAAAGGGCAGAAGCATAATAACCCTCTGCCATACAGTGCATTAATTGCATCAAAAGATTCTTAAAATAATTACATTTACAATGTGTGTTTGCTGGCTACTCTCTTAGAATATAAAGTACACAATTAGTCAGGAGAATAAAGGAATTGTTTTTAATAGATGCTGTTCTCATTTGTTAACTTATTTTAAAATTCCCAACATTCTTTCCAAGTGATATATGAGTTTGGAATATATGTAAACTTTCTACATAATTAGGAAATAAACCCACATTGATATTTATCAAGGCCTCCCCCTCCCCTTTTAAGGCTCACCTAATTCTGCACTGAAGAATTTTAAGTGATAGCAACATTGTCTCATAAAAGCTTTGGATCTCCTTACCAAAAAACAAACGTCAATAATAAAATTATGTGCTTTGTATTTTATTGAATACATTCTACGTACATCCCCATTAGCTTGGATTGTAGTGATGAATAATTCATTTTTAAGGTTTGATGTTCACTTTAAATTATTGAGGGGAGAAAAATGGATACTAAATTCCCTTTTACTAAAAGCAGGATGTGACACAGATCCTTATGCAACAATTTTGATCATGACAGAGCTTGGTTTTGAGAGTAGATGGACTTCACAAAATCAGACCGTTTCTCTAGCGTTTAGCTTATCTTGCTTCATGCTAGAAAAATCGGTGAAGAAATACCACCTATGAAGTGGACATTGTTGATCTAACATTCTCTTCAAAGCTCGAGGACCTTACTCAATGGTTCTCCTAAGAATTGATTCAAGAGGTGAGAGGAGGCAGCCAGGAATTTGAATTTATTAAGAAGCAGCACAAATGATTGCTACAATTTTAATCCCAGGGTCACATTTTAAGAAACACTGGCATAAACTAAAATCTCCATTTATCAATCACACGTTGAAATAGACAATTCCAAGTTTTATCATTTCTGTTTTGTTGATTCCTTGTGTTGAATCACTGGAGTTGGTGACACAGGTTTCCTTTTAAAGTTTTGAAAATACGCAATATCTGACAATATGTCCCCCTTGCAATTTCATAAGTTAGGAATGTTTTAAGAAAAAAACTTACTGGAGTGAGACACTTTAAAGAGAGCCTGTGGATGTTACTAAAAACGATAGTAAAAATAACTTGTACACTGGTATTAAGAATACTTGTATTCTGTTTTGTACCTACAAGGCTAATTTACTAGTTGGGTTACTTAGTTTATTTCTTCATTACTTAGCTTTTTGTTTATTTCTAACATTTTATGATTTGAGATGCTTATAAACATGTTGGATGCCATATGGTATTTCAAAATGACTTCAAATTGAAATTAATTTTGTTTCCAGGTGATTTATGAGAATAAACTTGTTCTACCTTTAAATTTGATTGAAGACATTTTGAGGCATTATAAAACCATGCCTAAAAATCACTGCAATGGAGTCCTGGGTAATGATGTTTTAATAAAAAATATGAACATAGAAGATGAAAATGACTTACATTGCACAAACTCTTTGTAATTTTTGTAAGATGTAATAATTTCAGTGTCCTCATTGGCTTGTTCAGGGCAGACAAGCAATGAATAACCCGGACAGCAATCTGTAGGGATGTTTGACAGCATGCAATAAAGTAAGAAAAAAAAATTCTATTTAATTTGGGTTTCCATGCAAAACTCCTTACTTAACTGGCAAAGTGTAAAATGATTCCCACCAAGTAGAGTGTTTTTGTAACACACATAGACAAGATACATGGCACAAACACAGACAGGACTTGTCTCAAACCCCAAGACCAGCTAGTCAATACTGAAAGAAGTTGGCAGTCAGAAATTCTGAAACTGATCATCTGGCATATAGCTGTGTTTCGGGTTAAAGTATCATATTCTTTCTATTTTGTGATCGGTTTAACTTAGTTCCTGAGAGGTTATATGATGTAGAATATCACAATAGATTTCTTATTTCATAAAAAATATATATTATATATTGCAGATTTTATATATATATAATATAAAGTATACAATTTTTAGTTTCTCTCATTCCCATTAAATAAATACAATAATTATTTAAAGATTATTGGTTGGAAGTGTTCCCAGGGCAGTCATATATTTTAGTTCAGGCCTGATCACAGTCACAAGAGTGTGGAATCCTAAACTATTAAAAAGCAGAGTCATGGGGGTCTTCATAAAATTGCCATAAAATTTTTAAATCTCTGTGTACTGAAGATGTGGCAAACCAGACTCACTACATTTCTCTAAGTGTGGTCTGACCCACTCTGTGTAGAGTGGAACAACTCTATCACCTTCTTTGTTTTTTTTTTTTTTTTTTTTGAGACAGAGTCTCACTCTTTTTGCCTGGGGTGAGTGCCGTGGCATCAGCCTAGCTCACAGCAACCTCAAACTCCTGGGCTCGAGCAATCCCACTGTCTCAGCCTCCCGAGTAGCTGGGACTACAGGCATGCGCCACCATGCCCGGCTAATTTTTTCTATATATATATTTTTAGCTGTCCAATTAATTTCTTTCTATTTTTGGTAGAGACGGGGTCTCGCTCTTGCTCAGGCTGGTCTCGAACT